>CAJGYO010000661.1:0-103811 GCA_904845875.1 Miscanthus lutarioriparius | reverse complement strand
AAATCTAAGGGCATGGGGAGGTAGAAGGGGAGCTAGGGGATGGGGACTATCTACCTTGGTCAATTGTAGCTTGAGGAAGGAGATCAACAGAGCGTAGCCTTCCTGTGCAAGAACAGAGAAACTTCGATTTAGAGAGTAAGATGGTGAGCGGTGGAGTGGGATGGCTCAGGCGAGGCTTGGCGTGTCCTTTATAGGCGGGAGATGCGGGTCGGAGGTGGAGCGGGCATTTGGCTAGCTAGTCATGTGAATTGGTCACGTGATGAACTTGGAGTGGGTCTTTGGTCATGAGTGCATTAATTCAAATAATAGACTTTGAGTGGTCTTTGGACTTGACGAGCACATCAGGACTAGAGTGTGCCTTGGGCTAAACGTGCTTGGTGGTGAGGTGCTGATTCATTCATACAGGTCAAGGAATTAATGGGGAAGGAGACCACAGGTCAAGGAAACATTAGAGAATGAGAAGATCAATTGTAGATTAGCTACCTCACCGATTATTGCAGCTCGGGAGAAATCGATGAGACGAACTTTCATGGAGAAAACAGAGAAACTTGATTTGAGAGAAGCAAGTGAGCGAAGGGAGCGAACGGCTTGGCGTAACCTTTTTAAAGGCAAAGACGGCGAAAAGGCGCGACAATGACGCTGTCGTAAAGTTAGCGGCTAACTAGTTTGAAGGGTAATAAAGCGGCTAAAGACGCACTGTGGATGCTTTGGATGGACGGCGTTCCTTGGGGCTACAATACTTTCCACGGCGCTTCAATCGCTCCACGAGCCACAAGATTTCTTTCCATTCCACTAGCTACAAGAGTTTACATGGATCTCAAAGGATCCTGCGTGCTACTGATTTCCGTGTGGACAAAAGGTGCTCGAGAAGTGGAGTGCCCGAAGGGCAAGTCTTGACTGCAGAGGTGACCATGACCAAAGTCCGAGCCATCATCAAACCATGGTGGCCGGGTATACCTTTTGAACACAACAATGTCGCTGTGTGGTTGGCGTGCCGACTTAGTCTAATCACCGCTATTAGCTTCTAGTCCTTTGTATGCTTGGAAGTTAGATTTTCTATTGGTCGCACTGGTTACGGTTGTGGTGACTCGCTGGTCGTGTCTACCCGTAACCAATCTCGTGAAGATATTGACCGCATGTAGTCGAGTACAAGGCAAGGATCCAGATTGTTATTAGTCGTGGCATTACTTACGAGCACCACCGATCATTAGTGGTAGACTTGTGAATCGTGATATTCACAATGGTGTCGGCATGAGGCAAAGAGAGGGGATGGCGAGTGGGGAGGGAGAGCAGAGTCAGGCATTGGTGCACACACGGTAGTTCGGCTTGGCAAATGTAGACATAAGTAATCAAGTCGTAGACACAAGCAAAGCAAAAGACGGAGAGCATGGATGCGGATGGATGAGAAGACTTTGCAATGCGAGAATTGTAGGGCCACGATGAGAACGAGACAAAGATCAAAAAGTAATGCTAGGCAAGTACGTTGCATGTCGGAAAAATAAACGGTTGATGCGCTCTCTTTCTTCGTCGGTTCAGGCTTAACAAAATAAACCCGTGAGTTTATATATATATATATGTATCGTTCTATTTATTAATGGATTTTATTTTATTTATAAAAGTTGATTTTCATGCTTAATCTAACAGACAAACCGTTTCTCTAGAATCGTAAATCGGATATTCCTCGAATATTTCTACGCCTCACGTAATTTATCTTGAGCGTTTATTTGAGTCCATGAAACTAAGTCACATGGGATTCACTTATCGCCTCAAGTACGTTTAAATTAAAAACCCAATAAAACTCGATTCGGAAATTTTTCTTAGGCCTAAATCGTGGTGCTAAACAAGTTCGTAACACTAAGGGTGTTACACACAACATTGATGCACAAGACTATACTTACGCTGATTAGGATTTACAGGCTCAGGTGAAGGATCACAACCCAAATAACCAACAAACATAGGTGTCAAAATATCTATAGCCTTAGCATTAGAAGAAGCATTGTCTAGAGTTACAGAAAAAACCTTGTCAATCAAACCAAATTTCTCAACGACACAAGCAATTTTTTCAGTAATATTTTCACCAGTATGCTTCACCTCAATCAACCTCAGACCAATAACTTTTTTTGTAACTTCCAATCAGCACTCACATAATGAGCAACAACACTAATATATTTCTCCTTAGCATTATCCGACCAAATGTCTGATGCCAAAGCAACAGATGAAGCACCAGTCAATACAGAATTCTTAAGCATATTACGACGTTCAGTAAATAGCTTACTAAGATCTCTAGTGGTGGTCTGTCTAGAAACCTTAATAAACCTAGGGTTATGAGCATGAACAATGTACTCCTCCAATGCATCTGTCTCACCAATATCCAATGGCAAATCAAGCCTAGCAATCAAGCGACATAATTCAGATCTAGCAACATCAGGTTTATAGTCCCAGTGATACACAGAACCATCAGGATTGTAAGTAAGCCTAAATTGAACCCTAGCAGCTTGATCAGTTTTTGGCCTACAAGATTTCTAGTGCCTCTTCAAGTGGCCAGTGCCAGCATTAGATTTTGCAGACAAAGTATGCTTACACATTTTACAGGTAGCTTTAGTGCAGATTTTTCTACCATTCACAGTCTCATATATCTCATCAAAATCAGTCCACACAACAGATTTACGCTTACCAGTACCAACACCAGAAGAGTTACCAACAACAGATGGAGTTGAGCCGTTGGAGTCGCCGTCGCCCCTTCACCACCGCCGCCGTCTAGATCGATCGGAGCAGCAGAGCCGCCATCGACATCGATACCGAACAAGGTAGCAGCGTCCTCATGGGTGTCGTCGTTGCCGGTGAGCGGCCAGACGATCTCATCATCAGCACCAGCCATGGCGCCCTCGACTATGGAGGGCTCTCTAGCACCGTTCCTCAATGGTGCATGGAGCAGCCTTGGTTGCTCTATGCCATAGCTAGAGGACGACGCATCGGCCATCGACCTGTGCAAAGAGATGGAGGAGGAAAAGAACACATCAGAATAGATCAATCATCAATGGAAGAAGAGGAGGGCTAGGGTTGTACCTGCGCAACCAAAGCTCGGTGCCTAAGAAGACGAGGGCCACCCAAAGAAGACGACACACCGGTTAGAAGGACGACAAGCGACCAAGGAGGGACATACGGGGAGTCGAGAACACGAACTCACATAATCACCGAGATCAAGAGGGGAGATAGGGAGAGGGAGAAGGGAGATGTGGAGAGGGAGGGGATCATGTAGAAGGAGACGAGGTGTAGGGAGGCGGCTGCCACGCAGCGTGATCGAGGTCACCGGTCGGGGAGGCCTGACGCCACCAAAGGACGAGAGACGAGAGCGAGAGCAGCAACGATGGGGGGAGTGAAAATGATTTAGGGTTCGAGGTGAGGGAGAGGGTGTCGTGTCTGTGCGCTTATATATGGATGGAGGCTGGGGGAGCCGTTGGGGCTGGCCGCTGGCAGTCATGAGGGGACTGGGGTAGGGGATCTTGGGGCACTACTGGCCGACCCTTGTAGGCGGGCCGGGCAGTGCTAGCCCACCAGGCTTGAACGATGGCCTGTGCACGACCTATACCCCTAGGCTGGGCCAGTCAGGGCCCAGTGATCATCGGGTCATCTTTGTGCTTGGCCCGGCCAAAAATACGGGCCAGTCTTGGGGCCACAGGTGCTCGGGCTGCATGGACATTTATACCAAGGGAGGCGGCACGGGCGTAGGTAGGGAGGCGCGACCGTGATGGACGAGAGCCAAGGGAGGGGCGGCAATGGCCAAGGCGGCGGCGGGCACGGACAAACAGGAAGGGAGGGGCGTGGGCGGCCAAGGGGGTGCGGCCTCGCTCGAACAGGGGAATGGGAGAGAGAGAGGGAGAGATGGTGGCGTGGTGGGGGACCCAAGGCCATGGGCGGGCGTGACGGGATGGTGGCGGCGGTGTCGGGCAGCGGCGGACTTGACAGAGGAGATAGAGAAAGGAATAGAGAGAAAGAGAAGAAGAGAGGCCTTGCCGCGGGCCTGTGATGGGCCTTGCCGCCGGCTCCAGCGCCACCGCCGTCGAGTACTGCAGTAAGCGCGCCTCTAGAAGTGTCCCCGTCTCGAGTTTTGTTTTTGCGGGACTGCGCTTTGGAGCCTTTTTTTCTTTCTTGTGATGGCGATGATTTCGCGGTGTTTCTGCAGAAAAGGGGCGGGACTACCCAGTGAAGGTGAGCGGCGTGGAGGTCGTCCCCGATCCCGTCGTCAGGGGGGAGCCGGCCACCTTCAAGATCTCCGCCTCCACAGGTAACCAGTCTGTCGGTTGTCAACGGGCTAGCCTCCGTGTTGCGGGTTATGGATTCAGAGCGATATGTGCCATCCGGTAGTTCGACTGTGCTTAGCCATTTATTAGCCCGGAAATTCCTGTTTCCTGTGTAGCCACTGTCTCAGATTGGATATGCTTCTCGTGGGATCAAATCCGAGCTGTTAATACTAAGCCTGCTGTAACATTGATGAGCGGCGTTGCCCTGTTTCACAATATTGTCTGATTTCTGGTGTACCAAACACAACAAAGCGTTCGTAATGCACATAGGATTGATTGGAATGGTTGCTACAATCTAGATAAGTTCTATCCTTAGGTGCCATATTGGACTGTTCGTGACAATAGTTGGTTGTCACATGGAAGTATGAAACAGTCAACAGTGTATGGTGCGAATTCATATGCATGTGTGCATGCCGAATCAGCGATTTCTCTTATTTTTAACCCTTTTTTTCTATTGTTGCCTGTATTTCAGTCAATGAGGACTATTCTAGTGTATTAGTTGTATCCTGTTTCAGCCAGGCTTATTTAACCAGTCAACAGTATTTTGTCTCTTACAACAAGTCAACACCAGCCAGCCCAAACCAGCCTAGAAACCAACCAGCGAACAAACCAAATGTGTTATCTTTTATGTGATGTGCTCATAAGTTCGTCTGCAACCAAAGGTTAAGAGTTTAACTACAAAGCAGGGTGATAATCAGCCTACAAAGCAACTACTTTACTCAATATTTTTTGTTCCATATGTAAGACTGATTACAATTTGGACCTTGGACGATGAAATTAGGTACTGCCACCTGTTCTAGGCCTGCATATGAAGTTACGAACCGACAGTTTTATTTTTTATTTGGAACTATGGTGAGCCTTTGTGCCTGCCTGAATAAGTTGTGTTAAATCCATCAAGAATTTGTGGGTTTTAACCACCTAATTTTGGCATTTAAGCCACCCTTTTATCGCCTGTTGAACCTTTATTCACAAGTTATGTTGTTACTATCTTGTTTCTCTTAATTTGGTACATATTCCAAACCCCTTGGTTATCAACCCCATTTAGATGATAGTATATTGTTTGAAACTTAGATACCTAACCATTAGTATTTGTTACAACATAACGACTTGCTACTGTATCGCCTTTGGAGTATATGTTATCTATCATGTATTATGCGGCAGCTACTATTGTTTAGATTGAGAACGAACATCATAAAGAATTTTGCAATGCTCATTATTCTTTTTTTTGGGGTCTGCATTACCTGACACATCGCAAGCTTTTGCATAGAAACTCAGTGTAATTTTGCTGACACATCAAAACACTATAATATCCATTCTAGCCTATAGGTGTGTAACAGATCAGAGGATGCACACTTGAGTAGAGATACTGATGCACGCTTGAGTAGAGATACTATACTTAACTCGACTTGTCAACTGTCTAGGGCAGCAGGATGGTAAACCCTAGATACTGAGTCTATATGATTTGTCAGGCACTATTTTTGGGTGTTTATTGTATCATGATTTGCAGACATAGGGTCATACATTTTTTTAGTTTTTATTTTATACCTTATAAAGACATGCAGATCAAATAATTATTTTACCTTAGGAAAATGTCTCATATGGCTACTGGAGCCCTATGGATGAATCTGAAGTTGAAACTTGAAAAACCATTTAGATTACCTGTTTTATACTGTTGCAATTTGCTTATCATTCGAAATGATTTTTTATGTTGTATCACCACCTCGATTTACTTGGTTACTTCCTGCCAGACCCATACAGGATAGTCATGAGTCATGAGATATTTTTGTTTGTGAATACAGATAAAAACATCACTAAAGGGAAACTGGTGATAGATGTTGCATACTTCATTTTCCACGTCCACTCAGAAACTACTCATAACCTCTGCGATGAGACTCCTTGCCCAGCAACAGGTGAATTTGTGCTAGCTAGCCAACAGATATTACCATCATTCACCCCGCCAGTAAGTATAATGCACCACATAATTTAGTTCTATTAACAAACTAGACTTGCTGGATTACTGAGGCAGGTAAAATAATGATTGTCTACTTTTCCTGGCATATTGTTTATCTTGCAGGGTTCCTACACCCTCACGATGAAGTTGCTGGGAGACAGCAATGAGGAGCTAACCTGCATCTCCTTTGGGTTCAGCATCGGGTTTGTTACACCAAACCCCATCATCTAAACCTGATATCAAATTTGCCATGGATGTAGTTACATGAACCTTGTAATGCAACATATACTTCCATATGACTCAGAATGTGTGTTCAACTGCTGTCTTGTATTCGGAGGTGGACACCTGACCTAACGATCTAACTACATACAGTGTTATCATGGACCTACCTGAGTTTGGTGCTCTATGTCAGCATGCTTTTCACATGTGTATATAAATAAATAAATGGACATCGATAATTGCTGTTATGGTCTTGTTTCCTCAGTGCGTCTTTCCTGAATGATAAAACTTGAAAGGACAATTAGGTTCACTTTCTTTTGATACTTGATTTTGTTCTGTGATGCCCTGGCGAGGGTGGGATGGCCGGCGTGGGTTGCTGTCCGTCCAGCTAGCCGAATGAGCCTGACGCTGCCTGAGTACAAGGCAACAAATGGACAGACAGGGCGCAATGGGTGGCTGGATGCCGTCCAGCTATGTGTGGCAGCAGGATCGCCGGGGAGGGGCAACAAATGGCCAGGCATGGCGCAATGGATGCGGTTGCTGTAGTACGTGTACACGTGTAGTAGGCTTTGTCCCACGTGGCACGCATAACGTTGCCGGCAATGTTTTCTTGCGACCGCACCACTTGCGGCGAAATGGTTTTTTTTTTTTCAAGTGGTAGACCAATTAGCACTGACACGGAGGAGTACTTTCTTCTCTATTATAGGGCAACAATAACGTGTCCAAAAGATACTTTCTTGTCTAAAAAGAACACAGTTAGGCCATGTTTACTTCCTAAAAATTTTCAACCTTAATTGTCACATCGAATCTTACGGCACATGTATGGAGTACTAAATGTAGATGAAAAAAAAACTAATTGCACAGTTGAGTGAGAAATCGCGAGACGAAACTTTCAAACCTAATTAGTCCATAATTAGACACTAATTACCAAATACAAACGAAAGTGCTACAATAGCCAAAAGCCAAAAAATTTCGCCAACTAAACGCGCCCTTATAGAATGTCCATCTAGACCTTGTGCTACCTCTCTGCAGTGAAACAATAGCAAAAGCCACTCGTACCGGTATGACCTAGGAGTAGCAATGATTATTGTTCTTCCTTCATCTCTTCTCTCCCCTATTTAGTACCTAGTGTGGGTCGAACATTGTGAGGCTTGCTACAACTACTGTTGACTATTGTGAGGACCAAATATATGGATTGGATGATCTAAATACATTGTCGTTGCCTTAAGCCAAATTTGGGTGAAGTCATAACTAATATTCAGCCTGTTCGCTGGTTGGTTTCTGGGCTGATAAGCCTGGTTGGTGCTGGTTTGTTGTGAGAGAAAAACACTGTATCATGGCTGATAAGTCCTAGCTGAAACCAACAAGCGAACATGCTGATCATCTAGATAACTATCAATAATTGACTAACTATCAGTTAGGTGTTGTTTGGATCCACCAGCTAAGGATGCCTTTGAAACACGGATTGAAAAATATAGAAATGAGATAGGAATGCACATGCAAACAGAAGAATAAAAACACATGAATTTTCCAGAATAGGTGTTTGGATCAACTGTGGAAAAAAACAGGAAACATGAGATTTGAGCGTATGGCTCTGTTCGCTTTGCTAAAATTTGGCTTATGCTGATTTGTTGTGAGAGGAAAATACTATTCTTTCGCTGAAAAGTACTGCTGAAGAACAGGGCGTATGTTTTTCCCCACATGTTCTGTGAAATCAAACGAGAGAGAGAGAATTTCTACGAACCAAAGGACACTACAACGACTCACATCGAAATCTTGCGTTTTTCATACAGCCTAAAAGGTAGATGCATTTGTGGTTGTCTATTATGTCCTTTATTTTCTATTTGTTATTGGGAGGGCACATGGATAAAGGTAAGTGGCAGAGCAAAAGTACCTTTTGCAACTTATTAGCGTTAGATGGGTGCCTAGCTAACAATTACTTGACCTATTAGTAGGGTCTATTTGGTTCCACAACAACTCTTTTTTAGCAACTATAACTATTAGTTGAATGGATCCAAACGGGACCTTAAGTACTTCCTTTGATTCAAAAGTATACACTGTTTTAACTTTGTTCCAAGCCAATTGTCTAATTTGAACTAACCTTATATGAAATATATTAACATCTACAATAACAAAATAACACACTATCAAGATATATTTCCTAGTACATATGATGAAACGAATTTGATGATACATATGTTAATATATTTTTGCTTTTCTTTCGGTTGAATTTAGATAAGTCTAGGATAAAGTGAAAATGACCTATAATTTAGAACTTGGAAGGGTAGCACATGCTTTGAACTAACATGGTGGGGGATTGAACGTTGTTTTTCATATACTAAATGCCCTTGAGATTTTAGAGGGTACTGACTTCATTTTCTTTTAGAACTTATATTGAATCGACAAGTTCTATTGGTTTTGGCGGCCATGTTAGTATGTATACATCTAGAATTCTGAGCTAAAGGTGCAAGCAAATCAAAGACATTTGGTTGAGTAATTTTATTACTATATTTTAAATTAACACATGTTCCCACCGCTTTATTTTATTCTACAAACTTCAAACCTTTGCATCTATAACTTGGATGTTCAAACTCATATAACTGCAAGTGTCAGATAAAATATGATACTATTTATTAGTCACGATAACGGCAAAGGAACATCCATGCCATATCCGACGCCAAAAAGGAAGGCTGTTCAAAATTTCGAACCATCCTTTGCATTAACGGCTCTAATCGTGTTCAAACGACCAAATCTGAACGTTAATGGGCTGCCCGGGAAGCGGCAGGCGCCCGCACGCAAGTTTAACATCCGCACGCCAGCCCACTGCCCACGCTCCGCGCACGCCAACAACGCCCGAGGCACCGAAACAGAAACAGGAGAGGCTGCGTAGCACACGGGCCTCGCGACGCGACTCGCGGAACGGAAGCCCTAGCTTTTTCCTTGCGTTCTTCCACCCCCGGACCCCTTCCCTTCCTCCCCAGCGCCTCCACCCCGCGCCCGCCTCCACGCCGCGCCATGTACCCGAGCCCGTACGCCGGCTCCGGCGCTGGAGGGAAGATCCGGCGCCGCCCGCCGCCCCGCGCCGCCTCTACGCCCTACGAACGCCCCCCCGCAGCCGCCGCCGCGCACCGCCTTGCGGCTGCGGCCGCTGCTGCAGCAGCGGCTTCCGCATCCTCGGAGCCGGCCGGGGAGCGCGGCGGTGGGAGCGGTGGCTGGGTGTCCCGGCTGGTGGACCCGGCCTCCCGCCTCATCGCGGGCGGCGCCGCGCGCCTCTTCGGCTCGGTGTTCCGCAAGCGCCTCGCCCCGCCGCCGGCCCCGTCTCCGCCGCTGTCGTCGCCTCCTGGTGAGCCTAAGATTCATCTGTGCTCCTCTCTGCTCCCTGAGATTGGCATCTGCAACAGCCGTCCGTGATTTTGACTGGGGCTAGGGTTTCGGGCTTCCCAAGCATGCTAGGGTTTACCTCACATTGGTAAGCACCTACGTAAGGTTTTGGGCGATTTTGGCTGTGGCAGATGTATTGCGGATACATTGAGGTGAGCTCGTGATGAAGCCGAGTTGTTTTGCCGTGGTAGCTCACATGAGCTTTCCTGCAGAAACGGAAAGCTTTGAAACCGTGGTTTGCAGTTATGTATATAGTGCATTAGCATTGTTTAGATTTAGATTTGATTATATACTTCAAAAGGATATATGTCACAATGATTGATTGGTGTATGCTAGGGTCTAAATTTTAGGGCTCGAGAGGTGTCTAACCTATTGGATCCTTGTGTTTTTATTGGTGGATGCGAAATAAAAGGGTTCTCTTACTCTCCCCATTCTTTCTTACTGTTGGATCTTAATTCTTATTAGCGATTGTGTGTAATGATTACCTCTAAATAAATTAATAAATTATATTGTTGCTGGTCTGATCGCAGTTTTTGTGCTTGCAGGAAAAAATAATGAGCCAAAACAGGACTTGCCTGATTCTACACATGTTGTAAGTAGCAACTGACCGTTTGCAGTTAAACATAACACATTATATATTATGTTTAATGAGCCTGTGTTCTATTTGGTATCATTTGGTTCACCATTGTTCAGACCAGAACATTTGAAAACTCTATGCAGGATTCGCTTCCAATCCCAGAGGGTGGAATGGAGAAAGGGAAGAGCATAGTTGCCACATCAGATGACAAAGCATTGTCTGAAGTAGAGCACTTGTTAATGCGGAAGACATTCACTAAGTATGTATCTACATAATTACTATTCTTCAATTTCTTGTGTTTAATCTGCTATATTTTTCTTAAAATGTATTTTGTAAATTCTCAGTTCATAACTAGCATTCACCCTCACCCCTGGTATAGTGGCTATTATCTGGTTCTGTGATGTTCCACCTCTTCCAGTCTAAAACATATTTCAAATGAGATTCCCTTTTGTTGTACTGCTGCACGCAGTGTGCTCTTCGCCTTTCCTCTGTTTGTGCTTGCGTGTTGCTTTCACAATGTATTCTTTGTTCAATGCTACTGAAGCTGTTCATGACGAGCATTACTTCCTTTGCAGGGTTGAGTTTGATCGTCTTACTGACTTATTGCGTGCAAGAACCATTGAGTCTGATCCACCTAAATCAATTGTTTCTCGTGAGGAAAAGAATGAAGAAAGTATCAGGATTGATGGAATCGGAGGCTCAGCATTACGTCATATGGATCTTGATGATTCTCCGGCTGTTAAAGTAAGGATTCAATTTGCTCATACAAGAGGAAGGCTTGTACAATTCTGTTATCCAATGCCTGAATACCATGAAATTTCATGCTGTTAGTTAGAGCCACAAGAGGAAGGCTTGTACAATTTATAGTTCCTTTGTCCTTGGAGTTCTGTGTGTATCACCAAGGCTCTTGAGGCGGTAGGGGGAGGTGAAGGCTTGAGGCGAGGTGATGTCACACCAATCAAGGAACAGTGGAATGCAGCAGAGAAAGTAGCAATGAAAATGGGGAAAAAGATAAATAAAGGGAAGAAAGGGGAAGGAGAGGCAGGCCGAGCGCACCATTGAGTCTATACCCCTTTTCTTCGCGACTAACCTGAATCCTGAACTCCTGATTGCTCGATGTTCAAAATGTACTGCTTGCAGTGCTACTGCTCCCTCCCTGCTGGGTACACATCCCATCTCTGTGTCCCTCCTCTCTGCCACCACCTTTCCTGGAGGGGAGTGCTGCGCCGGCCATCAACGCCGAGCTTGGTGGGGGTGGGGGAGATGGTGGCTGCTTGGCCTGGCCGTCAACTTCCCCAGCTACTCTTCATATTTTCTTCCTCTCTTCTCACTGCCTTTTTGGTAAACTGTCCTTTATGCCTAGGCTTGCCGATGCGCCCTATCTACATTGTGTATCACTTAGATCCCTTAGAACTGCAAATTTATGTTACCAAACACTTGGCCCTATTTAAGGTCAATTTTGGTTATGTGTATGCTAAATGAGAATAATGGAGCATTACTGAGATTTTCTCCTTATAATTTAAAGACCTCATTTAAATTAAAGACTGTCAATTCTACATTTATAATTTGTTTCAGATAAAAAACACGTGAAAAACAACAGCTTATGGTTGAAATAAGTTCCCATGCCATGTCTAGTAACTAGTTTTTGTTCCCTATTGGCTCCCAGTTAGTTTGGGGCCTTGGGGGGCTAAATACACATAGGTCTCAAGTTTTAGTTCAGGGATGCAAATGACATACCTGTGCACATTTAGATTATTAGCTTCAACGCCTGTTGTTACTGCACTCCAAAATATGTTGTTAATAAAGCTGGTTAGATTGTTGGATCCATGTTTTTTCCTGTACTAATGTAAAATCGCTCGTCTGATTGGATGCATGTAGCTCAGTAAGCATAATAATTTGTCTTGGTATGACTGTTTACTACTATATATACAATTGCTGACTTGCAGCATCAACCATTCAGTGAGCTAGGAAGAAGCTAACAAATGTAGCTTTGCTTTTAGGTATTGTTGTCTGAAACTTCTATTACCTTTTATATTTAATTCCTATCTAATTTGCACTTTTACAGGGTAATCATGGTGCTAGTTCTCCTACAGAACTCATGATACAATATATGAGCTCTCGTTATTCGAGGGAACCCCAATCAAATAGTTCTGCGGAGCCGATTGTTTCTTGAGAATAAAGGTGAAGCAAGCAACATTGCCAATGATAGGAGGTCCGGACCACCAATTGTTCAGGCACCACTTGAATTTCGAAGGAAAACCCTGGTCTCCTGTAAATGGCTATGGGACTTCGATTATTACGTGGGCGGTCAGCGATATATAGAATGTCTCGCTCTCCATATTTTAAGGTTGGTATATATCCAGTGCCCATTATGTCAGGTTCTTGTAGGTTGCTAGTTTTCTGATAAGTATAGTTTTGCATTGCAATGGCCTCAAAAATATAATTTTGACAATCAAATGTAAATGCTACTATAAAATTGCATTACCATCTAAGTTTACTTGTATCACCTTTTCATTTATACTTAACAAATATTGATGGCCCGTGCTGGTCAGATTTAAAATAGTTTGACTTAATGAGTTCTAGGATATCACTTTTTCCTTCACCAGAGGTCACAAACACATATTTATTTGTATGTGTTTGTCGCTGAATTCTTACTCTTGGTAGTAGCAGAATTCTTACTCTCATCGAGAGAGGATGACACTAGGAGTTGGGGCAATTTTCTGGTTTATTTCTCACACAAATGCCATGCCAACCTGAGGGGTTGGGGATACATATTTATAGGCTGCTAGCCAGCCAAGCATATGCCAAGATGCTAGTCTAAGATGTTGTCCTAGATGCTAGTCCTAGATGCTAAGATGTTCTCCAGTCAAGGATGCTGTCCTATGGGCAGCAAGACCACCATGCTGCTGCAGCCCCACAAAGACCTACACAGAGACATCCATCATTCTCCCCCTAAGTCTTGTGCGTCGTCTTGTGGGAAAGTTGAACCATCCCGATCCTGGAGCAGAGCTTAAGGAACTTGATCCTCCCAAGAGGCTTAGTAAGCAGGTCCTCAAGCTGATCCTTGGTGTTGATGTAGCTTGCCTTGATGCTCCCTTCCTCCAAACAGCCTCGGATGAAGTGGTACCTCACCCGGATGTGCTTACTCCGTTCATGGAAAATAGGGTTCTTTGCCAGGGCCAGAGCGGACTTGCTGTCTATCCTGAGCTCCACCGCTCTAGTGTCTCTGCCGAGTAGATCACCAAGCAGTCGAGCGAGCCAGAGCGCCTGAGTCGAAGCGGTGGAGGCCGCTATGTACTCGGCCTCGCAGCTGGACAAGGCCACCACTGCACGCTTGACCGATCGCCACTTAACGAGGCACTTGCCGAGGAGGAAGAGGATCCCGCCTGTGCTCTTCTTTGGTGTCGATGTCGCCAAGCGTGGTCGCCGTCGTTGTGCCCGACGGCCAAGTGTGCCGCCTGTGGGGCACCTAGGGTAGTAGAGGCCGTGGTCGAGAGTCCCCGCAACGTAGCGGATGATCCTCTTCACGGCCTGGCGGTGCTCGTCGTCGATCGGCCGCATGAACCGACTAACGTGGCCGACGGAGAATGCCAAGTCCGGCAGTGTGTGGGCGAGGTAGCGAAGGCTCCCCACAAGACGCCGTGATCTGCGTGGCGGCCCACCTCCTCTGTCGTCTTTGTCGCTGCTCGACCAAACCTCTCCTCCATCGGAGTGAGAGCTGGGTTGCGATCGGTGAGCCCAAATAGCTCAACGACGCTTAGCGTGAAAGGCTATCCGTCAAGCGTGATCCCGGAGTCGCCTGGTGCACCTCGATTCCCGTGTAGAAGGAGGCCCCAGTCACTCATCCGGAAGGTGGCCTTCATCTCCTTGAATGCCGCCACCTCCGCATCCTTGGTGCCGGTGATCACCAAGTCGTCGACATAGACACCCACCGGTGAGCATATCCTCCACCCTGCCGGGTAGATGGCCGCCTTGTGCGGGCTTTGCTCAAAGCCCATCCCTTTAGCGTGGAATCCAACTTGGCATTCCACGCCCTCGCGTTCGTCGCAGCCATGTAGGGCCTTGTGCAAAGTGAGAACCTGCCTCCTTGTTGGGGATCGCAAATCCGGTGGTGGGTGCACATAGACCTTCTCCTTCAAGTCGCCGTTAAGGAACGCCGACTTGACGTCCATGTGATGAACACGCCAGACCTCTCACAGGCGCGGTAGCGCAAGGAGGAGTCGCATGGACTCCATCCGCGTTACCAGGGAGCAAAGGCGTCGTCGAAGTCGACCCCCCCTCCCGCAGACGAAACCTCGTGCCACCAAGCGAGCCTTGTGCTTGACGATGGCACCGCTTCATCCTCTTGACATGTACACCCACTTAAGGGTGATCGCGCGCGGTGACCACGAGGAAGGTCGCAAGCTCCCAGTGCGGTTCTTCTCAACCGCATCCATCTCCAATCGCATCGCGGCGCGCCATGCAGCGTGTCTCTCGGCCTCTGCAACGACCGAGGCTCGCCCGTCGTCACACGCAAGGTGCAATCTGCGCCTCCAGTCGTGAGGCACCGATCCGGCAGACCGGTGGTCGTTGAGAAGGTTCTCCATCGTGACGGCAGTCATAACGACTTCGCCGTCGTGGTATCGTCGATCGCGCCTCGTCGTGAGAGAGGCGAGTAGCGAAGCTCAACCGGCCGTGTGCTCGACATGAGCCGGTGTTGGAGTAGACGTGCGGAGAGGTGCTGTCGGTCTTTGAGTCTTGCGTAAGCGGCGGTGCTTGGCTATGGTGGAGCCGTGAAGAACTCATCGCAGATTGAGGTCTGGTAGGTGGAGAGCGTGGTCTTTGTCGAGTAGCAAAGGCGTCGGGGTCGGTGGAGGCTCGGGGGTTTTGGGGTAGACGCGCTGTCGAAGAAGAGCCGCTTACTCCCCCAGCTCCCTCGCGAGCGACGTACTCGACGGTGAAGTCGCCGTCGTCGAGCCGAGCCGAGCCGCCGCCCACCGCCTTGTCCCACGCCCATCCTCGCCTTTCGTCAAACACAACGCCAGTGTCTTGAATTCGAAGATGCGGTAGGCCTTGAGCCTCTCGCGTGGCCGGATGAACACTCCGGAGTGCTCCTGCCGTCGAGCTTGCCGATGTGGCCAAGCTCCTTGGCGAAACGCGAGGCGCTAGAAGACCCGCATAAGTGGGAGACCGCCGGCTTGCGCCCATGCCAAGCCTCGTCGACGCCGTCCTGTTGCCGAAGCGCCTTGGTAGGCGAAGGGTTGAGGATGTAGAGCGGCCGACACCACCGCCTTCTCCCGTAAGACAAATGGCATCCCCTCGCTTGAGAAGGGCCCGAGCCATCCCCACAACCGTCTGGTTTCGCCTCGACGACGCCTGCCGTTTCTGCTGCGGGGTCAGACGGTAGCGGAGTAGTGGTGATGAATGCCCTCATCAACAAAAGACGACGCGAATTCGGCTTGCAGTGAATTCGCCCGCCGTTGTCGGTGCACAAAGACCTGACGACTTGCGGCGCACTCACGCCTCCGCAGCGACTGCGAAGGCTGATGGCGTCCGCAGCCTCTCCCTTGTTGCCGAGGACCATCACCCACATGTAGCGGGAGAAGTCGTCGACGAGCAGCAGGAAGTAGCGTCGTCCTCCCGGTGTGGCTGGTGTCACCGGGCCACACAAGTCCCCGTGCACAAGCTCGAGCCTCTCCTTGGCTCGGCTCGCCCACCGGGGAAAAGGAGTCGCCTCTGCCCGTCAACACGCAGACGTCGCAGAGCCGCTCTCCACATGGTCGAGGCACGGCAGGCCTCGCACCATCTCCATGCAGCAGACCGAGCCGCTTGAGGCCTCGGTGAAGGTGCCCGGCGCTCGTGCCATAATCGCCACGCTTTGTCGTCCCGACGAAGCGCAAAGAGAGAGGGGGGTTGTGCCACTTGCATGTTAAGGACGTAGAGTCGATTTGCGCTTACGATACCTTGGCAAGAAGGCGGCGACGGCGATCCCAAATCCTCATGACTCCATCCTCAACCACCACGCTGCAACCATTCTCATCCAAATTGGTCCCCAAGGCGATGATGGAGTTCCTCAACGCGGGGATGTAGTAGACTCCGGTGAGCGATGCATGCTCACCGGACACGCAGCATGAAGATGACGGAGCCGACGCCCTTGATCTCGGCGCCGAGGCATCCCCAAACTTGACGGAGCCTCGGGGACGCTAGAGTCAAGCTCGGTGAAGAACTCCGTCGACCGGTCATGTGATGGGTGGCACCGATGTCGAGGCACCACCCGTCGATCTTGTCGCTCTTGGAGCCGTCGAGAGGAGGGCGTGTGCTTTTGGCTCGTCAAGGTGGAGGAGAGCTGCGACCGATCTTGCCGAGAGGTAGCTCGATGCTTGCATGTGCCATGAACAGAGCCGACTCCTCCTCCTTTGTCGGCGACGTGGGCTGGCCGCGTCGTTCTTGCCGACAAGATGCCAGCCCAATGGCCAAGTCGCGCGATTCTGGCGGTGTCGTCTCGTCTTGGCTTGTACTGCCGGGCTGGCGCCGCCTGGGCGCCTCGCGGGCATCACCCTCGGCACGTCCTCGCACCCCGGCTTGCCATGTCTGCGCGCTTTGCGCTTTGCCACGCTTATGCCGCTGTCATGGAAGAAGGCTCCCCTTCTTCCGGTCACCTTGGCTAGCAAACCACTTTGCCCGGTGAGAAGGAGCTTCCGCCAATGGTGATGGGCCCCGAGAGAGATCAGGCTCATCATTGCCGGCGACCTTGAGGCGATAGATCGACATCGTGGAGAGATCCAGCAGAGACTCGATCGAGCGAGCCATCTGCTTGTACTTCTCGGGGGCCAGCGGAAGAGCTTTTCGACGACTCTCTCTCTCGCCGTAGAGTGTCATCGCCGAATCGCACCATCTTCTACGCAATGATGTTGAGACGGAGAGCAAAGTCATCAATGTCCTCACCGGCTTGAAGGCGGTGTTCTCCCACTCCTTGCGGCGTGCTGCGGTGTGGACTTGCGGGCACGGTCATCTGCCGATGCGTGCTTGCGCAATGATGGCGTCCCTGCTTCCTTGGCGATCCGCTTGTTGGTAAGCGAACCGCATCTCGACGGATCGGGCTGCGGCGATGAGGCATCCAGCGCCACCGATCCCGGTCGTAGTCGACGTCGCCGTACCGGATTGCCTCCCACATGTGCCGCACTTGGAGCTTTACCCTCATCACCGCAGCCCACTCGACGTAGTTGGTCTTAGTGAGGGTAGGCCACCCACCGCCGGGGCCGACGTCCCGACAACGACTGGAGCCCGTGGTAATCACGGTGTCGATCCGGGAGAGAGAGCCACGCTGCTCGTGGAAGGCCGCGCTCTCCATCGACCCGTCCGCCACCGTTGCCGCGTGGCGCGCCCTCCTCCAGAGCGCCGCCCGCGCGCGTCTCCGCCGTCTGGCTGCTGCCAGCGCTCATGGGCGTGTCGCGGCTGCCCATCTTGCGCCGCCCGCGCTCGTCTGCCTCCCTCCCAGCAGCTCGAGGTCCGCGTCGGCTGGCATTGCTGCCACAAGTAACGGAGCTGCTGATCTTTGCCGCGCAGAAACCTCGACCTCTGCTGCCGCCGCCGCTGCATCCGCCGCCGCCGCACATCGCTTCCGCCTCGCCTCGCTCTGCTTGCCAACAAGCTTGCTGCTAGCCTCGACGCTTTACTGCCGCTTCGCTCGCGTTCTCTGCTGCGGCAAGTTCGAGTTCGGCTCTCTACGACGCGCGGCTCGAGGCGACCGAAGGCCGAGATCGCCTCACCCTGCGGACATGACGCGCTACCGGGGGGCTGCGTGGGGAGAGGGCTGCTTCAGACGAGCTGCGCAGAGGGAGAGGAGTGAGCAGGAGCGGCCGGAGCTGCTGCTGCTCCCAGCTGGGGCTGTTGCGTGGCTGGGAAAGGAGATGAGCAGGAGATGCTCAGGCTACAGGATAGTATGGCTCTGATACTAGTTGTTAGTCGCTGAATTCTTACTCTTGGTAGTAGCAGAATTCTTACTCTCATCGAGAGAGGATGACACTAGGAGTTGGGGCAATTTTCTGGTTTATTTCTCACACAAATGCCATGCCAACCTGAGGGGTTGGGGATACATATTTATAGGCTGCTAGCTAGCCAAGCATATGCCAAGATGCTAGTCTAAGATGCTGTCCTAGATGCTAAGATGCCGTCCTCCAGTCAAGGATGCTGTCCTATGGGCAGCAAGACCACCATGCTGCTGCAGCCCCACAAAGACCTACACAGAGACTTATCCATCAGTATGTGTTCCACACAGAATGCTCTTGGTTCTACGACACTAGAAATTTTCTACTTGTTCATTTAATGAGCTGAGAAGAGCCTCCAAAGTTATTGGAAGTAATTTTTTGTTTATGCATCTTGTAGGGTCAGAACTATTCCAACGATTTGAACACGTCTTCATTGCCCCAACGAGCACAAAGTTTGCATGTTGGTGGCAGGCAGGTAATTTATTAAACATTTGTAGTACTGCGTAGCTTTAAGTACTGAAGTATGCATTTTTTTCTTGGATTATACACACATATTAGAAAACGATGTGGATACGTTACAGAATTATGGTTGTGAACGTGTAAAATCTATGATTTTTCTCCTGATATCCGTGATGTGCCACATGCAAGTATTTATATGATAGAAGACAACATATCAACTTGTTTTATTGATCCTTGTATAATATCATGGAATCTAGGCTTGTTGGATACATCATTGAGGAACTTTCTTTGAGGTGTATGTAACTTCTGCGTGGTCTGAACTTTATGCACCAGAGTTTTCTCACTATACTCCCATCTTCATAACAGGTCTTGAAACGAAGTGGGGCTGAATTAGAGAATGAACTTGGATCTATAGGCCCCATTCGTAGAATTCGGCAGAAGTCAAATATGATGTCTTCTTTTAGAGATTCTCGTGCAAACCCTCGAGGAAGCCTTCTTACTAGCCATACAAGTGGTTCTTATTTCACTGAAGACAGCACATCCATTCAGTCTTCGAGCTCAAAAAGACTATTGGTTGGGAGTAGTCAATCTCTGCGACCCCTAGAATCCGAAAAGAATGGGGGAGATGGTAAATCTAGTGATAGCATTCCACCCATACCTGCTCAATCAAACAAGATGGCTGAGAAGATATTTGAGCAGCTTAATATAATAGCTCCATCGCCAAAACAGCAGCAGTCTGTTACTCTGAATGCTAGTAATTCTATGTCAAAGAAACCTGTTTTGCAAGATGCTGGGCCAAGCAGTATGTATAAGTTGTATAACCAATCTAGCTCCCTGAAGTTTCAAGATTTGGATGGTGCAAATGGACCCCTTGATACAAACTTGAATGGTTCCCTGTTGAAGAAAGATAAGCTAAATATAATAAAAGACGTACCGCCAAAAGCTGCCTTTTCTGATAGACCTACCCTTTTGGGGAACTCAGTTTCTGCTTCTAAATCACTGACGCCAGGCTTTAAAATGGCTGTGATAGAGGTATGAGAAATGTGTACTCTTTTTATCAAATGTAATGCAGTCATGTATCCAATACTTGTGACCTGACACCTTTTTCTTACCGTTATGTTTTCAAGGACTCACCAGAGTTGGATGATGATCTGGAGGTCCCTATTCCATCAAGTAAGATAGAGGTTGAAACAACTGAGCAAAAAATTGATTCAAATAGAAAAGAACAGAAGGTTGAACAAAATACATTAGAGCAAAGGGTCGAACCAAAGTTAAAGAAGAACATTGCTGGTTCTCCGGTTAGTGAACAGCCTGTAGCATCACTGTCTAAAACTGTCCCTTCATCTGGTGGTTTGCTTTTATCTAATGACCCTGGGAAGGCAGTACCCAATGCTTCTGTGGACAACAATACCGGTTTTGCATTCTCAAATGCACCTCCTGGCACCCGTCCTGCAACTGGTGTATCAGCAATGCCACTTGCTTCAGTTAAGGACGATAAACAGACTGGTGCTTCAAATTCTATTTTTGGCATCAAGCAGTCAATTGCATCAGATTCGGAAACATCAACTATAGAAAACAAATCCACACTTGGGCAGAGGTGATTTCTCTTATATCCTTGTCTTTCTTTTGATGTTTCAGGGACCGTTTACATTATTAGTAGTAAGAATGTGCACCATAATTGCAATGTCTAATGTGTTACTGTGAGACTGAGTATTTATCTTATCATGAAATTGGTTAGACTTGGTGTTAGTAATTGCATGTGGATCCTTGATGGACAATGGAGAGATAAATTTTTTTTAACTTAGTGATACAAGTGATGCATTTAAAAAATCTATATAGTCTTAAAGCTGATCCTCCTGGAATGTAAGCCTGGTTGTTTTCAATGTTTTTAAGTCTGCTAATCTATTTTGCTTTTTATGTTTCCAGTGTCACGAAGCTCACAACATTAGCCAGCACTAGTCCAGAGAGAGGTGATAAAACAGAAAAAGCAGAAGATGTAGCTAAATCATCGGACAAGGTGTTGCCCTCAGCTGCATCAACAACATTGAACGCACCTCTCCATTTTACTTCTGCGGCATCTACTTCGAGCCTGAGCAATGGCTTCTCATACTCGCCACCAAAGCTCGAAACTGCTCCACCTACTGATAAACCTGCTATCAGCTCTGCTGCTTCCACCTCCATATTTGCTGTATCCAGTAGCAGTCCAGCTATTTCATCGTCTCCTGCATTTACAGCATTTAGTTTTTCTTCCAGCGCTCCGGTTGGCTCGTCAGTGGCAACATCAGCTAAATCAGATGGCACAACTGCTGAGAATAAGGCAGCTAGCACCATATCATTTGGTATAGGGGGTGCAAAAGATGAAGTGAAATCTGTGGCACCAGATGCAACCAGCAAGCCATCATCGAAACTTTTTACTTCACCTGTGTCATCAAGTATTGCAAGCTTTTCAAGTTCATCCATCACATCTACGCCTAGTCTCTCCCCGGTTGCAGCTTCAAGTGATGCTGCTGGCATAGCTATGGCTGCACCATCTAGTACTTCCACTGCACCAGGTTTACAGTCTGCTTCAACCCCATCATTTACATTTCCGAGCTCTGGAAACAGCCTTTTTGGGTTCAGCTCGCCAGCCCAATCTACTGTCCTCAGCACACCATCAGTTGCTGGTAGTACCTCTCAACCATCATCTGCTAGCACACTCTTTGGTAGTAAGCCGACACAGTCAGAGGGAACAATGCAACAACCATCCCAGAGTTCAAAACCACGATCTGGCTCACCATTCCCGGCCATGACTCCTGGAGTTGGTGCTTCCTCGTCTGGATCTGGGACCTTATCTTTTGGACTTGGAGCTTCCTCGACTGGTTCAGGGACCATATCTTTTGGTGTTGGATCTTCATCTTCCGCACCTGGAACTTCATCAGCTTTTGGGGCAGCAGCTCACTCATCTGGACCTGGGGTTTTCTCTTTTGGGGCAGGAGCTTCCTCATCAGGATCTGGGACTGTTCCCTTCGGAGTTGGAGCTGCCTCGTCTGGACTCGGGGTCATGTCATTTGGAGCAGGAGCCTCCTCATCTGGACCTGGGATCGTGTCCTCTGGAGCAGGAGCCTCCTCATCTGGACCTGGGACCGTGTCTTTTGGAGCAGGAGTCTCATCTGGACCTGGGACTGTCTCTTTTGGAGCAACAACTTCCACATCAGGGGCTGGATTTGGCAATTCACCATTTGGAACTGGAGCTATGTTTGCGAACCCATTTAGCTCTAGCTCAAGTACTGGGTTCACATTTTCTTCACCTAGCTCTTCTGCTGGTGCATCAACGGTAGCCAGTACGAGTGTGTTTGCCAGCACCTCCACAGCTTCTTCAGCCTCAGCTTTTAGCAACCCTTTTGGCTCAAGTTCATCCCCACCCAGCACATTTACATTTGGGCAATCAGCTTCTTCAGGCAGTGGTTTTGCATTTGGAGCGCAGCCAGCTCCAACGTTCTCATCTCAACCATCATCAGTTTTCTCATTTACTTCAGCAAACACTAGCATGAACTCGTCTCCACAGCTTACATTTGGAATGACTAATACCAACACAGCCTTCGGCGTGGCTTCCCCCGGAAATGATCAGATGAACGAAGACAGCATGGCAGATGACATTAGTCAGGCGGCACCTGTGCCGGCGCCAATATTTGGTTCTTCATCATTTGGACAGCAGAATATCTCGCCTGCTGCCCCGGTATTTGGTGCTCCGGCAGTCCAGCCAGCCGGGGGTTTTCAGTTTGGGGGCCAACAAGGCTCAGCACAGCAGAACCCGTCCTTCCCAGCCGCTGGCAGTCTAGAGTTTCAGGGTGGGAATTTTTCGTTGGGCAGCGGGGGTGGTGGCGGTGACAAGTCGAACCGAAGGGTGATCAAGGTCAAAAGGACAACAAAGAAGAGATAAGGGTGAGCCCTCTGTTGGAATCTGCATTCAGTGGTGTCATTTGGGATTGGATTGCACCGCTTGGTAGCAACCTTGCCTCGGTTTATAATCAAGGGAATGAAGTTAACTACGATGAGGTTTTATGGCCATACAGATTTCCCTGCAGCAGGACGATAACACCACATATATCTCATGGCTGGCTTGTAAACCCATCCTCAAGGTCAGTGGAGTCTGCCTCACTCGATTCATTTCCTCATCTGAGCTGGCCTGCATGTTGTGTGTAATATGCTTGTGCTCTTGGGGTGTAAAATAGAACAAACAAAGATGTGTCTCCAGGTGTAATTTTTGTTTTCTTGCCCCCAAATGCCGTCTTGATTTCTTTTCTCTGTGGTCTGCCTCCGGTATATTTGTCTCGGAGTGTAATGCACTGTTTTATTTTTGTTCTTGGTTTATTACATTCAACAACAAGGTCAGAACTGTAGCGTAGAATCCCTATCCAAACTAATCATGCGTACGCATTGATTGTTTACGTGTCTTCCGTGAGCTGTTGCGTGCTCACGCCACGCTGTGTTGTCCTCGCAGCAGAATATTTTCGTTCCCGTGTGCTTGACCGGTTCTTCCCGAAAGCTACCGCTCGGCACCTATGTTTAATCCGTAATCGGACGGGTACCTGATTTGGAATTTTTTGTCTCGTACAGCTGAAACTGGGATGTTACTGTCCACCTGCCGCGGCTGGTAGTCTGGGAGAGCCGGAGATCCGGACGCCCATTGGCCCCCGGACCCGGTGGGACGGCGACGCGCTTTGGACTTTGCACAGCGGAGCGGCGCGACCCGGTCGGTCGGCCACCCACGCGCAACGCGCTCTCGCTGGTGCTCGTTTCATTTCAACCCCGCTTTCCCTCCGCGATCATGGAAGTGGAAGAACCGGGGCAACAGGACAGAAACAATGACACGGGCGTCGTGCCTCCTCGCCGTTCCCCACTTCGCGCCCTCTTCCTCCTAGCTCCTGCTCCTTCCTCGCCGTGCCATGTCAAACTCATCAACAGCTAGACACGAGTAGCCACCCAATCATTGCCCCCCTCGGTCCCAAACTCCCAACTGCGCGTATCCACGGCAGCCCAGTATACCGCCACAGGTCGGGCCCCCGCCTCCTGCTGGATCTCTTTTTTGTTCGCTTCTTGGTCCATTCATACTTCCCCTCACGCGGCACGTAACGAGGGATCACGCGTTTCCACCCACAGCTCCTGCCCTTTTGTTGCCCCCCCGCTTCCCCTATTCATGCTCTCATCACTTCTACTTCTTCGAGCTACCTGCCTATCATGGTCAAGCGCCACGTTCGTTTGACTTATAAGCCGTATTTATTTTTTTCTCACAATAAATCAGCCAATAGTATTTCAGCCATGCCTTATCAGCCAAACGAACAGGACAATGGTCGAGCTGCTGTCCCTCTGATTGTAATCCTCGTTCCTGTATAGAGGTGGCTCTCCGAGTCTCGAACCCCTATCTTTGTTTTAGCAATTTGGCCCTATTCGTTTAGATTTGTTTGATTTATAAGTCATACTTTTTCAATCAACAAATAGTGTTTTTCTTTTCCACCAAATCAGTCAACCGTACTTTTAGCCATGGCTTATAAAAAAAAAAGCCCAAACGATCGGGGCGTTGGTTTCTAGCATCTGTGAGTGCTCGCCTTTGACTTCTTCCTCCACCTCACCTGCCGGCGACGAGGTCCAAAAGCTTGGTTATTGTTGATGCGCAGGCGTAGCTGCTGTCCCAAGGCGTCTGATTTCTGCATTGCGAGCTCCGGGATACCTTGTCTGGCGTTGACTTCGACACGCACTCGAGGCGATCGGCGCATTTCTTTCCATCTTTGATCTTGGCTTTCCATAGTTTTCCGCGCTAGGTATTCGATCTCCTGCCCGGAAGAGGTCCGTTCCCGGATGCTGGAAGAGACATACACCCATACATCCGCGACGTGATCTGAGCCGGCGCAGAGCTCGAGGAGTTGAGAGCTGTGTTTCTTGGATCCGAGCGGGGGTCAGCTTGGGCGCCCGCCCCGATAAAGATTCCGGCGACTCGTGTTCTCCCCGCCCGCCGCGATGGGGAACACGTGCGTCGGCCCCAGCATCACCAAGAACGGCTTCTTCCAGTCCGTCTCCACGGTGCTGTGGAAGACGCCGCAGGACGGCGACGCGCTGCCCGCCGCCGCCAATGGCCCCGGCGGCGCCAGCCCTGGCCGGTCGCAGTCGACGCCGCTTCCGGCGCTGCCGAAGCCAGCGTCCGACGTGCACGTCGCCGTGCAGAGCAAGGCCCCTGAGCCCGTCAAGATCGCCGCCTCCCACTCGGAGCCGGCGTCCAAGGCTGCCGCCGCCGCCACGCAGGACGCCAAGCCTGCCAACGCCAGCCCCAGCCCCAACTCGTCAGCCGAGGCGCCGCCCAGGCCGCGTCCCAAGGTGCCGCAGGTGAAGCGCGTGTCCAGCGCCGGGCTGCTCGTCGGCTCGGTGCTCAAGCGCAAGACGGAGAACCTCAAGGACAAGTACAGCCTGGGGCGGCGGCTCGGGCAGGGCCAGTTCGGCACCACGTACCTGTGCGTGGAGCGGGCCACCGGCAAGGAGTTCGCGTGCAAGTCCATCATCAAGCGCAAGCTCGTCACCGACGACGACGTCGAGGACGTCCGCCGGGAGATCCAGATAATGTACCACCTGGCGGGCCACCCCAACGTCATCTCCATCCGCGGCGCCTACGAGGACGCCGTCGCCGTGCACCTCGTCATGGAGCTCTGCGCCGGCGGCGAGCTCTTCGACAGGATCGTGCAGAAGGGCCACTACACCGAGAGGAAGGCCGCCGAGCTCGCCAGGGTCATCGTCGGCGTCGTCGAGGTGTGCCACTCCATGGGCGTCATGCATCGGGATCTCAAGCCGGAGAACTTCCTCTTCGCTGACCAGAAGGAGGAGGCCGCTCTCAAGACCATTGACTTTGGTCTCTCCATTTTCTTTCGCCCTGGTGAGTTTCTGCGATCACGTTTCATTCAAAAAACATGTCGACGCGAATGGTATTGTACCATGCTTTTCCCCCCCTTTGACATGATCCCATCAACATTTGATCAACATTATCAACAGTATGTGATGCAATGCAATGATTCTCAGTTTCTCATCAAACCAATTATGATGCGGTTTTGATGATCCTATTTCTATCAGTTACAGAGACAATGGCATCTGTTATTCAATTTACCAATTCGATGTTCACCAGAATTAGAATTCAGAATATTGTCATTCATTAGCTGTGATATGTGGTTAGTGATACTACATTATGTTTTTATTGCTGATGTTCTGGTGAAAATCTGATTCTTGTCACTTAATTTATTTGGAAGGATTTTATTTGTGCCACCAACAGTTGAGACATATACAGCTGCATATCTTCACTTGTCTGCAACTCTGCATTCCATCCTTGTGATGATATCAATCATTCTCCATTCCCCTCAACATTTATATTCCATCTTACTGCAGGTCAAATATTCACCGACGTCGTTGGTAGCCCTTACTACGTCGCACCAGAGGTCCTAAAGAAGAAATATGGTTCAGAGGCAGACGTTTGGAGTGCTGGCGTAATCATTTACATCTTGCTGTGTGGAGTGCCACCATTTTGGGCAGGTGCAATACTATGCTCTTTTCAGTAGTCCAATGATACTGATACAGCAGTACAGCTTCATGCAAATTTTCTGGCCAATCTCTTGTACTGATCACTCACTTCACTTGTTTGTCAACCAGAGAACGAGCAGGGCATATTTGAGGAGGTTTTGCACGGGAGGCTTGACTTTGAGTCGGAGCCGTGGCCCAGCATCTCCGAAGGCGCCAAAGATCTTGTGAGGAGAATGCTTATTAGGGACCCAAAGAAGAGATTAACCGCTCATGAAGTTCTACGTGAGTTCCTGACTTACCATCAATCACATTGCTTCCCTGTTCATGGCTGCCTGCATTCCCATTTTTGAACAAGTGCATCCCTTCCACTGGCTGATGTATTTCTGAAGCATGTTGTCTGTTATCATGTTGCAGGGCATCCGTGGGTTCAGGTTGGTGGTTTGGCTCCTGATAAGCCGCTGGATTCCGCTGTTCTTTCTCGTATGAAGCAGTTCTCGGCAATGAATAAGCTGAAAAAGATGGCTCTTAGGGTAAGTCGTTTGGTCTTGAAAGAGTTGTTTCACACGCCTCTATTTTGTGCATTGGTGTTGGACCTTAGCTACCATCGTCTTGCGCTTGTACTCATGCGCCCAGTCAATACCTGCTGTATGGCCATTTGGCTGATGCAAGACGCATAACTGATTCTGTGATTCATGCAAAAAACAAAAGGAAATATTTACTGGCATCCATCCATCCATCCAAATGGTTGAACTGAATGCTGTTCCTTCCGAAGAATGGCTTTGTCCTGATATATGTATGTTTGTTTGTTTGCAGGTGATCGCCGAGAACCTATCCGAGGACGAGATCGCCGGGCTGAAAGAGATGTTCAAGATGATCGACGCGGACAACAGTGGGCAGATCACGTTCGAGGAGCTGAAGGTGGGCCTGAAGAAGGTTGGCGCCAACATCCAGGAATCGGAGATCTACGCGCTGATGCTAGCCGTAAGTGATCCAGTTTTCATCTTTGGATTCTCCAAGTCACGGCGGATAGACAGAGATCCCTCCCTGCTGAAAAAAGGAAAATTAACTCTTTGTTGTGGTTGGGCAACACGCAGGCGGACGTGGACAACAACGGCACGATCGACTACGGCGAGTTCATCGCGGCGACGCTGCACCTGAACAAGGTGGAGCGGGAGGACCACCTGTTCGCGGCGTTCCAGTACTTCGACAAGGACGGCAGCGGGTACATCACCGCCGACGAGCTGCAGGTGGCGTGCGAGGAGTTCGGCCTGGGCGACGTCAAGCTGGAGGACATGATCGGAGAAGTCGACCAGGACAACGTCAGTATATATTTATGTCCCCACGTTCCGTCTCTGTCTGACAGAGCTCTGAATCTGAATTGTTCTGAACCCGTGGCTGATTTTTTTTTTTCAAAAAAAAATGCAGGACGGGCGCATCGACTACAACGAGTTCGTTGCGATGATGCAGAAGCCGACGGTGGGTCTCCCCAAGAAGGCCGGCCTGCAGAACAGCTTCAGCATCGGCTACAGGGAGGCACTCAGGATGGCCTGAGTTGGGGATGATAGTTGCCTCTCCTCTCCTGCTGCGTGTAGATGATATTGGAGTTTGGACCTGAGTGAGTACAGTTGCTGTAGAGACGGTACTGGTAAATGGTAACTGGCTTCATACTTCATAGCATAGGACTGATGAGATGAGTCGAAGCAGGCTCGACCCGCTCGAGACGTGTACATGTGCCATAGAGGAGGCCCTGGATCGGTTCGACTGCTTGGTTCCAAACGGTTCTGTTTCATGTCGCGTGCACATGTGCCATATCTGTCTGATATGATACTTATATACTACTAGTATATGCCGCGCGCGTCGGTGACGCGACGCGATACCTGTCCGCCGAGCTCTGACGGGATTCTGTCGCCTTCTCCGGCCACCAACCCGGCAGCCGGCAGCCGGCAGCCCAACGCCCCGACGTAGCCGCCGGCTGGATTCCCGTGGCGGTGCGCGGTGGATGCTTTTGTGCTTTTGTGTCGCGTCTGAGTTTGGTTGGGCCAAGTTCCGACGCGGCCCAACAAACCAATCCGAATTTATCGCGCTCCGGCCTCAGGCTCAGCCCGCCAAGCCTCACGGCACGGCACTGCCGGAGTTGGCGATTAACGTGCATGGTCATGTCATGCTTCGATTTGTGTACTCTCAAAGCCTGAAACCCCCACCACACCAGCAACACCCACTTGCACGATGGGTTCAGCCGTTCAGGATCCGTTCCTGACTTCCCTGTCCGGCTGTTCCTGGGACACAAACCCGTGGTGCGTCCGTTAAACCTGGATGCTACCGTTAGCGTGCGTCGCCCGTCGGGACCACGCGACTACTGACTACCAGAAGAGCGGCACCTATCTTCGGCTTACTGCAAGGTTAAAATCTGCCATTCTGCCTGTTGTTTGGGACTAGCTTTTTCTCACTGTCAAACGGACCGCTACCGGTAGTATAGCAGGAAGCAGACCTTTCCTTGAGTTAGTTGTTCGCCACTAAGACCCTTGATCATAGATACTAGTTACGTTGTGTACAATCATGCAAAGCCATCCGGCATTAGCTGTCGCCTGCTTGATTAATAGCACCAGCAGCTTCTGAGTTGGAGCATCCCTGGTTTATTGTTCCCCACTGTCTCGACTCTTGCAAGTGCAACGCACGTACACCCAGACACACATCACACAGCCTCGCAATCACAATCTTACAAAGACTGATCCCGACGAATGCGACAAATATCCTCACGAAAAACATATATATTAAAAAAAGAAGGAAAAAGGAATAATAGTAAGAATGATTGCGTGTTTACCCGATATTCTCATTGTCAAAACGGGAACAGAAGCAAAGAATGACATGAAAAAAAACAGAAAAACAAAACGTTTTTAATTCCTTCCTATACACAGACGACGACCCTGGGCTTGTTCATGTATGGACAAATTTTTTTCTGCCTTTCTTTTTCTCCTTTTCTTTTCCTGGACACACCAACAACCACCGAGTTTACATCCCCCAACCTGATTCATTCATTATTATTCTCATAATAAACAAAAAAGAAAAAAAAACAAATAATAATGTGGACGGCTTCCTCCCTCTCCAGCGCCAGCCCATCATCAGTTCGTTCGTCTTTCGGTATCATGGAGATCCAAATCCTTTCTCCGTCTACTGGCAGCTTGCGAATCGCGATCGCTGACCGAAGAGCCCAGCCATTTGGCACGTTGCTTCTAACAATTTGCCTGCAAGGTGTTTAGTTGGGGAACAAAAGCGTGAGACTAACTGCATGGTGCCCAACAGAAGAAATAATACTTTGGTAGAAAGTAGCAAGAATAAACACTAGATTATGCTGTAAACAGATAACCTGTCAAATCAGCAGGACAGCACCCGATGCCTAATAAATATTTATGCCAAAGAAAAATTGCAGATTTTAAAACATATATACTATTTTTTTCATGCTTAAGGGACATGACCCTGGCCGATGGTAACTTGGCTTCGAAGGCTACAAGCAGAAACGAATAAAAACCATCTATGCAAGGTGGGATGGGTCTGCTATCAAAATCACGTGGAACTGAAAATACAGGGTGGAGACTGGAGATTACCCAAAAAAAGCTACAGACTAAACGTATCAAATTATGCAATCAACATTGCCATGTTGCAATCCTAGAATATCATTGAGAAACAATCTCCCAGATCATGACGCACGGGCTACTGGAAGAGAATCTTCCCAGTTTCAACAGCGCAGAACTGGCCCAGTGAATTTTAGGTCCCTGCCCTTCAGACTCATTCCTAGAAGGTTTTGGTATATTCCTGCTCCCAAGTTCCCAATCTTGAGTAGCCATCTGATTTCACGATAAATGCTAACCAAGGCCTACAGAGGTTTAGTGGCTTGGATTGAACTGAGCTGTCTAATTCAGCTTATTATATGTATGTTTTTGAGGTTCTCCCTACCTAACACAGGCCAGATTTTGATTTCGTTCAGTTATCAATTTCTGCAGTCTGAACACTACCAACTATTGCTATTTTCCCCTACAAGGCACACAATTTGGCCTTGCCCTACCTCTAAGCATAACTAATTTATTTAGCTACTATTCCACCGAAACTATGACAACAAGGACGTGACCAAGGCTTCGACATGAGACTTTCATGCTTTGCAAAAAGGCAAAATTGTTGCTCATGTGTCATGGGTTAAAGGGTAGTGTTGCTTGCAGTCCCAGGAACGGCATCAGCCATCAAACAGATGATGAAGGCAACTACCCACCAACATATGCTCAACCATCACTATTGCTTCAGTTCACATCCATGTTTTCACGGTGGTCACACGTTGGCCAGTACAGATGTTGAGCATTTGTGACACATCATATAAAAAACCTTTGAAACTACAGTAATATTGGTTGGTTCACAGACAGTCAAATGGTAGAAAATGTCCAAACGGGCACCGACAGTCCCATACGCCCTCCAATTCAGCCTGTTCGGTTGGCTGGTTCGTGAAGAAGTATTGTTGGCTGGTTTGTGTGAGAGAAAAATACTGTTCCATCTGAAAATTTACGATCGTTTACGACAAGCCACAGCCAAACAAACAGGCTGAATAAGGCCATGTCAATTGGATAGTAAGGAACCCTAATTGCTGCTTCTATTTTATGCCAACGCCTTCGTCTTTATTCTACTACCCGGTACTCATCACCCACCAACTGATAAATTATTAATCCTGGCCGCTAGGATCGGAACACTCACCGGTACCCTCACCGACAACATTCTGACCGCTAACAGATCAGCTCGCGTTGATTGATGTTAACAATCAGTTGTAAAATTAATCTACAAACCTCCCCCAATCTAGATTACGAGCTGTAAATTTCGGTGCTATTATTGAAACAAGGACAATGTGGTGGGCTACTTTTGAGCAATCTGTAATGATACGAGCAGGACGGAAAGGACCAGGTCCAGATCTGAAGGTAGGTACTGACCTCGCCGGAGCTTGATCTTCTTCTTGTTGGTGACGATGGCAGGAGGCTTCCTGTTCGGGTCGGCGGTCTGTGTGGCCTTGGTGTCATCCGGCGCGAACAGCACGGCGTCAATGCCCTGCACGGAGATCCTACCGTCGGTGTAGATGTCCGGGTCGAAGAGGTAGGCGGAGCCCTCGCCCTGGCCGAACTTGACGGAGCCGTCGGCCTCCCGCGCCACCACCTTGTGCGGCAGCCGCAGCGTGTCGTAGCGCACCTTGCCGAAGCGGCGCACGGCGTTGTACATGGACTCCTCGGTCTGGTACTCCGGGATCATGTGGTAGTAGAGGATGTTCTCCGGCGACCCCGGCTCGCTGAGCTGGTCCGTGGTGAGGCGCGCCATGGCCTCGTCGTTGGGGGCGAGCACGGTGAGGACGTAGCCCTCGGAGACGAGGCGGCCCATCTCGGTGGCGAGGGAGGTGAGGTTGACGAGGATGTCGGCGAGCTCGTTGTAGCCGCCGTAGAGGAGCAGCGTCTGGATGAAGTCCTTGACCTGGCTGTGCCCGTCGAAGTGGTGCTTCCCGGAGCCCGGCCCCGGCGCGGGCGCGGGCGCGATGGAGGGCCCGGGCGCCATGGCGTCCCAGATCGGGAGCACGGGGGGCGCGCCGGGGGGAACCGGCGACGCGGGCTTCTTGAGGCGGTGCGTCCTGGGGTCCACCTCGGGCGCGCCCGTGGGCAGCACGGCCGAGATCGCGGCGAGGCTGCGGCGGCGGTTGAAGTCCTCCTGGACGGAGCGCGGGACGAGGAGGCGCTCGATGCCGTGGATGACCCCGTCGGGCCTGAGCACGGCGTCCGGGCGCGTGACGGCGGCGTGGCCGACGCGCATGCCGGTCCCTGCCGCGGCGAGCTCGACCTCCTCGCCGGAGAGCGTGGGGTGTGAGGCCGCGGGCCAGGCTTCGGAAGGCAGGCGCGAGGGGAGGACGTGGTAGAGCAGCAGCGCCTGGAGCGACTTGAGGTTGCGCGGCTCCAGCAGGAAGCGCTTGAACTCCGGGTCGAGGTCCCGCTCCAGCGCCTCGTTCCGCGGCGCGAAGATGGTAACGTTGTGCTTCCCGACGGCGTCCTCCAGCGTCTGCAGGAGCAGCGCCTTCTCCACCAGCTCCGCCAGCTCCGTGTAGTGCGAGTCCAGCAGCGCCACCAGCACGGAGTTGGAGTTGACCCCGACCGCCGCCGCCGCCGCGCCGGCAGAGCCGGCGGCGCCGGAGCCGGAGCCGGCGGCGGGCAATGTGGGTTCCTGCGGCGCCGTCTCCTCGGCCGCCGCCTCCGCCCCCGCCAGGAGCAGGAGGAACAAGACAAGGGCGCCGTGCACCGGCGCGCCCATGCCTGCGCGCGCGGCCTCTGCTCCCTCCGGATTGCTCTGCCTCCTCCTCCTCCGCCGCCGCCGCTGCTCGGAGCTCGGTGGTGCGTGTTGCGCTGCCCTCCTCCTCTGCGCTCTAGCCCTCTCTCTTGTTCCCAGCTAGGTCGATTTGTTGGCTGGGGAAGACAGCGAGAGGATGGAGTAGTAGGCTAAGCTAAATGGAGGTGGGTGGTGTGAGCCTTTCTTTTGGGCGTGCTGTTTTTCCACTTTGTATGTAGAGAGAGAAAGGAGAGTGAGGTGTGTGAGAGAGAGCTTGCTTATAAGTGAAGAGAGAGAGAGAGAGGAGGGAGAGAGGTGGGGGAAGCAGAGCCAGAGCCAGCCAACCGAGCCGACGGAAGGAGAGAGAGACGTCAGACGCGGTGTGGTGGGTGCGCGAGGGCACAGGCTGGCATGCGGGGCCGGAGGGAAGTGTCGGTGTGCGCAGCGGCGGCCGCGCACACAAGGTTCGCGTGTGCGTAAGCAGGAAAAAGGCGGGACGCAATGGTTTTTTTTTTCCGTATACAACTGTTTTAGATTTTTTTTCTCTCTCACTCTCTTTTTTTTCACCGGTGACCACAGCATCAGCGACGGCGAACGGCGAGCTCGCCCCGGCGCCCGCGCCGCCATGGCAGTGGCGGTGGCGGCGGCGACGACGACACCCGTGCCCGCGCATGGCGCGCCTCCCCGCGCCGGCCATGGCAGTGGCGGTGGTGGCGGCGGCGGCGGATCTGCGATTTGTCCTTCCATAGAAAAAAAAACTGTGATTTGTAATCTGTGGAGCCTGGAGGTAGAAGAAGGGTGGATGTCGTTGGATCTTAATCCTATGATGCAAAAAAAACTATGTGTTGAAACCACATAAAACACATGGGCTGTGTTTAGTTCCCAAAAAGTTTTCCAAAAAGTGCTACAGCAGCCATCACATCGAATCTTGCGATACGTGCACGGAGCATTAAATGTAGACGAAAAAAACTAATTGCACAGTTTGGTTGGAAATCGCGAGACGAATGTTTTGAGCCTAATTAGTCCATGATTGAACACTAATTACCAAATAAAAACGAAAGTGCTATAGTAACTAAATTCCTAAATTTCACGAACTAAACGTAGTCATGGTTGTGTAGTAGACATACTCTTTTTTTCTCGAATACGTAAAAGATTTACGTATTATTGTATTAAGGAGAAGAGTATAAAAGAAACATAGAACGCGCTTCTATCGAACGCCGAAGGAGGTCGACCTAACATAGCCGAAGCTAAACCATCCTAGCAAAAGACCTCATATTTCGATATTATATAAAAGAAAACAACCAATATAGACGCAGCTTTGTAGTCTAGTGGCCTTGCGTCTTCGTGGCTGTCTGGACGATGCATTTTCAACGGCCAGGAAAAGCTCGTCCAGCGCCTCAGCTTCGGACGCAGTCAGATTGCCGTCGAAGAACCTATCAAAGACCTTCAACTCCGAAGCGGATGACGCAGATGGATCCCTGATGTAGCTCATATGCTGCATGATCAATATCTCATCTTGCTTGGAAGCTAGCTATCGAAAGAGGCTCTGAGCCGCCAACCGTCTCCTCGGCTACCGTAGTACCAGCTTAGGAGAAGGCTGTTTGGAGGCTCGCGAATCAGGAGGCTGTTTGGGACGCAATGGTGAGGTCGGGCCGTCGGGGCCGGGCCATGCCCGTGTTCGTCCGTGTCTCGCTGCGGGCGACGAGGCATCCAGGTAGCCGAGACCGAGGGCCCCAGACGGCGGCAGGCAGCGGGCGGGCGAGCGCGGCGACGCCGCGGATGTCCGCGGTTTTCGCCTCCGCGCGCGAGCATTTATGCCGGTTTCGGGCGCTTTTCACGGTGCCCGCCAAGCTTTTTGAGCCCCTTGCGGATTGGGGGGCATTCTACGGTCGACACGGATTCCTGTGTGCATTGGCCGTTTCGATCGGCGTACGAGATTTTGGGCTGAAAAGCCTGCGGTCAAAAGTTTATTCGCAGCTTGTACGTGTGACATGTCCGTATTTAACCGCCAGATTACGTGACAGTATGAATTATTCTAGCTGCAGGGGGGCTAAAATACGTTGCATGGCATGTCTCCAAGTAAAACGGACTCGGTTTGCTTGCTTTGCTATACCCTGGCCGTGGCCTGGCCTGTCCGTCCTCCACTCCTCCCGTCGGTGCTGATGCTTATTCTGAAACATTGTGAGAGAAAAATACCAAAAATAGCTCAAGCCAGTAAGTGATCGAGTGCGTTCCGATTCCTCTCGTGAAAAACAAATGGGTCTCGGTAGGTGCAGGTTGCCAGCAGAGCCCGGATCAAGGAGGGACGAGCTTCTTTTCCATGCTAGAGCATGTTATCATCTTCTTTTATTGTTGAGGTCAAACAAGACTACAAGAGCTTTTTGCTGCGGCATGTGCATTTCGCCACGGGGTAATTAAGACGCCCTAACCACTGGTCTCTCTACTACTTGCCCTCGTTTACCTGCAAGTTGCGATACCAACAAGTCAATGAAAGCTGAGGACTGAGGAGCAAGCTAAGGCCAAAGATGCAGAGCAATGAGCTGCCTGTCTGGCACTATGGGTGTTGTTTTATTGCATGTGGAATTGCAGATGCAGCACACATACAAGCTCTGTGTGGTCTCCTTACTTTCTCGTGCGTCAGATGCGGAGAAGGAGAATAGAAGATTAGATATATCATGCATTTGAGTAGTTAAACGTCCCTCGGAGAAAGTCAATCCACCTATATATATAACTAATGCCCCATTGCCCCTCCATGATTACTAGGCTAAGCTAGCTAGGCCAATGATCGGTGGCTGATCCACGGTCTAACATAAACCTACAGCTTGTGATTTTTCAACGATATCGTCGTCCGATCCATCGTCTGGCGAAACCATTTTCTTTTTGCCTTGCTCAAGATGTACAATAGTTTTATTTTCCTACAGGAAGTGGGCTGTACGGTGTGTGGCATTAGCAGAGCAGATCACCACGTTTTTCGGCGTTGCAGCACGGCATGCACAACGCAGCAACGACATTAGCTTTGGCGATACTGCGCTAAACGTGGCTTAATGAGGGCTCCGTTGGCCGGTCGCCATCGCCGATTGTACGTAAGGATCGCCGGTTCTGCGCAGCCCAAAACGGCGATGGATTGATAGGTCATCAGTTGGTTTGGGTGCTGCACTGCACTGCATCCAAAAGGAACTCGCAGGACAGTACCGTACGAGCTGATCACCCTGTTCGCTTGATGATTTATATGGCTTATAAGTCGACTGATACTGTTTTGTTGGAAGAGAAAAATAATATATTATAGCTGATAAGCATGGCTGATACGATCGAGCGAACAGGTGTGACAGATTCGATATCGAAGAGGGGAAAATGATGCTAATACACGGCATCGGCAAATGCCTGCACAGAATCATTGCTTAACCGTGTAAACAGGTGTTACATTACATCGAGCAATTAGTAGGGGTTTCTTTTCGGTTTTGGTGGTCGGAGCAGGGGTGTTTCATGCAGATCTTAAAGTTTAAGAGGTGTCACATCAGATATCACATGAGGTGTTTAGATACTAATACAAAAATAAATTACAGAATCCGTCAGTAATCCGGGAGACGAATTTATTAAGCCTAATTAATCCGTCATTAGCACATATTTACTGTGGCCCAACATTATCAAATCATGGATTAATTAGAGTTAATAAATTCGTCTCGCAAAGTAGTCTCAATCTGTGTATTTAGTTTCGTAATTAGTATATATTTAATACTCCATGCATGTGTCAAATATCCGATGGGACAGCGACTAAAGTTTAGGACGTGAAACCGAATACCCCTTGTTGACTTATTATCATAGCATAGGGAGAATTAAGAGGGAGAGTGTGAGTGCAGGGTAAATTAAGTGAGGGCGTGTTTAGTTCGTGAAATTTGGAAATTTTGGCTACTGTAGCACTGTCGGTGTTTCGGACCGGGGGGTCCTCAACTGACTAGTGAATTTATTCTGCGTGCTCCCGATTCCGGATGGTGATGCAAAGAGACACAAGGTTTATACTGGTTCGGGCAATCGAGGCCCTACGTCCAATCTGAGAGATCGATCTTGTATTCCTTGCACCGAGGTGCTCGTAGTAGGGGGTTACAAGCTAAAGGAGAGAAGGAGCTGGTCCTAGGTCTCGGCAGGGTGTCGTGCGGGCCGCTTGAGACGTTGCTCTCAGGCGGCAGGAGTGTGCGTGTGTGTGTGTTTGTGTGTGTTACCAGGTGCCCCCCCTTAAAACAACCCAGGTCCTCTCCTTTTATAGCATGAAGGGAGGACTAGGGCGGTACATGAGCTAACTATACGGCGTCGTGTGAACAGAGGCGGCGTGTCCGGACCCTCATGCTTTCTTCTCAATGGCGGTCTGCGGCCGTCGGAGTGGTCTCATCCTTGAGCACTTTGGACGCGGCGTGGCCCCTATCAGATCCTGTGCGTCGTGGGAGCCCCGGGACGTGCAAGCCACTGTGGACGGACTACGAGGCCGAGACTTGGTCGGTGTCGAGGCTGCACCATGGTGGAGGGGTCTCGGTAGGCACGATCCCCAAGATGGCCGAGACCTTGGTGTACGGTGCCGAGGCCTCGAGTGGGCGGCTGATCGTGGAGTGCAGATGTTAGGACACGATGGTTTGGTAATTCCCCATTCTCGTCCCACATCCCGGCCGGTATATGGCGCAGATCGTGGATCTGACGTTAGGACACGATGGCGGTAATCCCAGCATTCCACTCCGGCCGGTATGATACTGATGCGACCTTGGGTCGCGTCGGCCATTCTGTGGCGTTGAGCCGTCGTCCGGCTGAGATTGTGGGAGTGGTTGAAGCATTAATGGGACATGACACGTTGTCCGGAGGGTCGGTCGAGGCGGGGGGTGACGGGCTGCGGGCGACCCGGCCTCGAGCGACATGGAGGCTGGGGCCTCGCACGAGACGGAGATCAGGCTCCTTGCCAAGGCCTTGCGAGACGCCTCGCGCGATACGGAGAATGTACCCCTGCCGAGGCCTTCCCACAGAGCCTCGGGCGAGAGCGAGGCAGGCGCCCCCGCGAGGCTCGGCGCCCCGAGGAGCCTACCACTGGGAGCCTTGCACAAGGCGGAGTTTGTTCCGAGACCTCCCCTTTCGAGGCTCGAGGCGAGGTGGAGGAGGGCTCGGTCGTGGCAGGTGAGGGGCCCACGGCTTACCTTCTAGCTTTATTTTGATGTTTGCTTGGGGTACCCCATTCTAAGGTATCCGACAGTAGCCCCCGAGCCTCGGGGTGAGTGCGTGCACTCTCCCTGAGGGTTCGTCGAGGCCGGGTTTATGCCTGCTCCGTAGGAATTGGTTTGTTTTCTAAGGTTCCCGGTGGGTGCTGAGCTGCATCTGCCCAGGGTCTCTTCAGCCCCTGGAGGTGAAGTTACTCCTCCGGGGCTTTCTCCACTTTCGCGTTTGAGTGATCAGCTCTTATTGCATTTGCCGAGCCCATAAGCGCAAGTTCGGGTTCAAGGGGTCTCTCGGCGAGGTTGCAAAAAAGCCCTCTAGCCTCCGCATGGAGCGAGAGGTTCGTCGAGGTCCCCGACATTGGGTATGTCCCTCACGCTTCCTTTCGCTCGAAGGAGGGTGGAATGTGCCATGCTACCCTCGATGGGCGCGAAGCGTGACACTTTCGGTGAGTTGTTATCGGGTAGTCCGAGTGGAGGCCCGAGCCCCGTTCGCTAGGGGACGGCTAGCGGTCCAGACGCACTCCAAAAGTACCGGGAGGATTTCTCTAGTGGGTGCCGAGGCCGTTCATTGGGCCTTGGTGGCTCGGTGCCTCCTCTACGGTGGGATCCCATTCGGATACTTTCTTGTCGGTCTCGGACACGACTTAGGGCCGCCCCGAAGCGATCTGCTCATTCAGAGCTCGGGCCATTCGTGGGCTCGCCTCAAGTCGCCCCCGACTCTGTTGCCTCTGGGCGGCCGTCGAAACCTCTTGGAGGCCCACCTTGAACCCCTGGACCGTAATGAGGCTCGGTGCCCTTTATCGTGTTTTGTCTTGGTTTTTGGGTGCAAGAGGAGCCCCGAGCCCTCACTTTGGAGCAAGAGGACGGTCGGGGTCTCTGACTTTTTCATTCGCCCCTCACATATCCTTTTCGTTCAGACGGAGGGTTAGTTTGCCGAGCCCATTCTCGTCTCGGCAAGGTCGCAGGAAGAGCCCCTAGCCTCTGCAGCAGCAGCGAGAGGGCCATCGGGAGTTCCCCGACTTTTATACTCGCCCCTCGTGCGTGAGGGTTTGTTCGCCGAGCCCATTCTGGTCTCGGCAAGGTCGCAGAAGAGCCCCTAGCCTCTGCAGCAGAGAGCGAGAGGGGCCATCGGGAGTTCCCTCGACTTTTTATACGCCCCTCGCGCGAGGAGGTTTGTTTGCCGAGGCCCCTTTGGGCGCGAGCCCGGTCGTGGGGTCTCGGCATATTTGCAGGAGGAGCCCCTAGCCTCTGATAGGGCGAGAAGGCCGTCGGGGTTCCCCGACTTTTATCACGACCCTCGTGCTTCCTTTTCACTCGGAAGGAGGGGTGGAATGTGCCTCGCTACCCTCGATGGGCACGACGCAAAGGCACTTCCGGTGAGTCATATCGGGTAGTCCGAGTGGAGGCCCGAACCCCGTTCGTTAGGGGACGGCTAGCGGTCCAGAGACACACTCCAAGAGTACCAGAGGATTTCTCTAGTGGGTGCCGAGGCCGTTCGTTGGGCCTCGGTGGCTCGGTGCCTCCCTATGGTGGGATCCCATTCGGATACTTTCCTACCGGTCTCGGACACGACTTTGGGCGTCCCAAGCGTTTCGCTCGCTTGGGTCTCGGCCCCGAATAGGCTCGCTCGCAGTCGCCCCTGACTCTGTTATCCTAGGGCAGCTGTCGAAACCCTTTTGGGGTCCAGCCTTCGAACCCCTGGATCGTAATAGGCTCAGAGCCCGGTTCCTTCCTATGAAAGGAACAGGCTACGGGAAATATTTTCCCTATTGGCTCGGCCACGAGTGGCGCGCCTTTTGAGGCAGTTTTATTGGGAGTCGAAACGGTACCTGCTGCCGTAGTGGCCGATCGTGGCGTGGTGGATGGGACGTAACCGTCCTCGCATTTAATGCGGGAGACGTGGGCGCGTGGGCCGGTGAAATCGGCTCGTGGTTAACCGCGCCATATTGGGGGGAAATCTCCCGATTTCATCGCCATTGCTTCGTTTACCTCCTCCTGCATAAATACCCAGGGAGTTTTGCCCCTCCTCGTCTTACCTTGCCTGCATCAGCGCCGCCCCCGCCGAGCCGTCGCTAGAGCAGCGAGTGCCAAGAAGGAGAGGAGGAAAAGCGAGCCCATGGCCGGTGATATCGTTGTCGTCGAGGCGGACCCCTAGGATCCGTCGGACGTCACCGAGGAGATGCTCCAGTCGCTTGTCGACGGTGGGCTCCTCCGCCCGGTGACTGACCCCACCAGGCCGAAATGGATTGCTCCATACGGCGAGCCGAAGCCGAGGCCTCGCGACGGCTATGTCGTAAGCTTCATCTCCTTCCACGAGCGTGGCCTCGACGTCCCGGCGGACCGGTTCATGCGGGCGCTTACGCACTACTACGGCGTGGAGCTCCACAATTTTAATCCCAACTCCATTGCTCAGGTGGCTATCTTTGTTGCCGTCTGCGAGGGGTATTTAGGGATCGCGCCCCATTGGGAGTTGTGGCTCCATCTGTTCCGGGCGGGGCATACTACAAAGCCGTCGGGCACGTCGGGCAAGAGGAAGGCGGCGAGGGCCGGAGGCTGCACTCTCCAAGTGCGTCAGGACTGCCTGCACCTCTACATCCCGGCCCAACTCGCGTCCTCCAACCGCCGGTGGTACACGAGTTGGTTTTATCTTCATAACGACGACGGAGGGCTTCCCCCCTACACCGGGCGGATTGTGGGGAGTTGTCCAGAGAAGTGGAAGTGGGGCATCCCGAAGGTCGACCAGCCCAAGCTGGAGCCGCTCCTAGAGGGGCTGGCGAGGCTGCGGGGCCACGGCCTCACCGTGGCTTTGGTTGTGGCCGCGTTCCACCGCCGGAGGGTGCTGCCGCTGATGGCTCGGCGGCGGCGGCTGTTCGAGATGAGGCCGGGTGAGCCCATTGAGGGCACTCGGATGTCCTCTTCCGCCCTTTCCGAGGAGGAGATTCTTCGTCGGGTGGGGGAGACGGTAGAGGTGAAGCTGAGGGGCGACAACTTGACCCCTATCGCGATGCGGCCGTCGCGGGGGTTCCTTTCGCTGGTAAGTCATGTGCCACTGTAGCCTCTGACCCTCCTCAGTCTCCTCCTACCCCTTGTTCCCTTATGTGTGTGTCGTTCCTTTAGGGGATGAGGGACGTGCGCTCCTCTTCACCGCCCATTCCCGAGGACGCGGAGCGGCGGGCGGTCAACCGTGCTCACGCTGATGCGCAGAAGAGGCGAAAGGATGCCAAGGCGGCGAAGCGCACGAAGCACATCCTCGCGCGCGAGGAGCTGGATAAGCGCCGCCGTCAACAACGGAAGGACGGTCTTCCACTGGAGGAATCCCCGTCGACGTCATTGTCGACGGAGGCCTCGGACGGGGACGACAAGGTCGAGGGAGGGCGAGGTCCCCTGGACCACCTTCCTGATGTCGTGGAGGTGGCGCCCGGGGTGTCGGTAAGCATCCCGGCACCCCCGGGAAGGGGAGGAGAAGCGGACCCGGGGCCGGCGGTTGCCCGCTCCGGGGCCGAGGCCGACACGCCCGAGGCGCGGGCGTTAGGCAAACGCGCCGTCAGCCCGGTAGGCTCGGCGGCCGTGGTGGAGCGGGTGGCGGCGGAGGTGACGCCGCTGGCCCTGCAGAGGATTTGCCGTGGCGAAGCGGGGGCCGCCCCGATCAAGGCAAGTGTATTCTTAGCAGGGTCGTGGTGTTTTTCGGTCGCTTTTTTAGTTTTGCGCTGACCCTGTAGGTTAATTTTCCTTAGTCGCAAGCGGCCTGCGGACGACCTCCCCTTGGCGCCCCTTAAGGCGCTTAAGGTGAGGCCTGGCTCCTCCGCACACTGGGTGGCGGAGGCACAAGCCGCTATCCAACGCGGCGCGGCGTCGGCGAGGGTCGACCCAACGGGGCCGGCCGCCCATGGAGGGGCTGCCGAGGCGGCCCCTACACAGACGATGGAGGGAGTGCTTCCGCCTCGTGGGGGCGAGGCTCACGAGTCGGATGGGGCCGGCATGCCCTTTGTTGCTGAGGCCCCTGGGGTCTCCGAGGCTGAGGCGACGGAGGCCACGGCGCCCGCGACCACCGAGACCGCGGTGGCCGTGGTCGGCGTCTCCTCGTCTACCGAGGCCACGATGGCGGAGGCCAGAGACCCTGAGACCGCCGAGGCCGTAATTGCAGAGGCCGGAGCCCTCGAGGTCACCAAGACCGTCGTGATGGCGGCGAGGCCATCTGCGCAGGAGGCGGAGATGCAGGCGGCGGCCGCCTCGGTGGTGCCCTTGGTTCAGGGCCCGCCGTTGGTCTATCCGATCCCCTCCGACGATACTTCCCAAGCGCGGGAGGTGGTCGACGCCGAGGAGACCAATGCCGTGGAGCAGCCAGTGCCGCTCTTGACGAGGGAGGCTCGGCCCTCGTCTGGGTCCGGCCGAGCCTCATGGGTGGGACCACCCACGGTATTGTGGTGGGCCGGGGCGACCACGAGGGAGCCTCTGCTCACCCTTGAGGACGCTTGGTGGGTGGGCGCCGGAACACCTTCGAGTAGTATCGCCAGATTGGCGGAAGCGGCCGCTACTTCTGACGGTGCTATCTGTGGTGGCCGACGAACGCCTGTAGTCGCCCAGGTTCATGCTTTTCTTTCTCGTGCGACGTTTACCTTCCTGACTTTGTTGCGACCAATGACCCTCGCTCTGCTTCCCCAGGAGCTCAAGACCCGGTCGCTTGGGAAGTCGGTGTTTCTCCGGCGAGAAAGGGGCGTCTGGACCAGCTTTCACCGGCGAAGGGGGCCTTCTTGCTAATGCTAACGAGCTTCAGTCAGCGTGAAGCGTGGAGGTGGAGGACCTCCGCCTTCGCTGTGCCGACGCAAAGGTCGAGGCGGCCGCGATGTAGGCGCAGCTCGCCCCTTGGCGGCGTGGGTCAAGGAGCCGAGGAGGAGCTTACCATGCTGTCGTGACGATCGGATGCCTTCAGTCCCGGGCGAAGAGGCGACCTCGGCTCAGGCCCTCCTCGCCGGGCAGTGGGGCGAGAGGAGAGTGCTGCCGGTGACCAAAGGCGCTCTGAGCAGAGGCCCTTGTTTGTGGTTGAGGCCTCGCAGATCGAGGTCATGGTTTTGAAGGGGCGGTCGAGGTGAGTTCCATCCCCTTGTTTTGTTTCCTTTTCCTTATGTTTGCTTCCTGACTTCCTTGTCTGACGCAGAGCTGGGAAGTGAAGCCTCCAGGGCGGCCGAGGCCTCTAGGTTCGAGGCCCAACGGTTGAGGGAGAAGGCCGAGGCCTGTCAGGCCGAGACCCGTCGCTAGGAGCAGAAGGCCAAGGGTGAGCTCCGTGGGCTTCCATCCCCAACTTAGGTTGTCCTTTCTCTCGCTCGACTTCATTCCGTTTTCCGCGGTGCAGAGTCGGAGGCGGAGATCCTTCGGGCCGCCGAGGCTTCTAGCGCGGTGCAGACGGTGCTCGAGACCGAGATCGGGGAGCACGAGGCGCCAAGCGTCTTGCCCTTTCCACTTCTGCGAGCCTTGGAGGTCGTGGGGGTTCAATCAGGCCGCTCCTTGGGGAGCCGCTTTGATTCTTGGCAACCAGACCAGATCTGTGCGAGCGGCTCGAGGGGCACTTGCACACGGGTGTCAAGCGGGCGCTGCCGTCATCTCTCTCTCACTACCTTGGCGTCGACCTCCGGCCATCGATGATGGCTATGTTCTGCTGATGATGACGAGGAGGCCAACGCGGGCGTGGCGAAGTGATGAAGGCGGCGGAAGGCCACAGCACACGGCATGGCGACGCTCTTCGAAGAGGAGGTGGTTCCTCCCCTACCATCTGCCGACGCTGAAGGCCCTGAGCCTTGATCTGGGCCCCGGGGGCTATGTAAAAATAGAATAGGGGTTATTTTTTGTATCATAACGCTTTGTGGCCGTCGAGGCCTTTACTTTTGAAGTACTTGTGTTTCCTAGTTGTTTTTCTTATGTTTCCGAGCCTCTGCCCTCTGTCGCTCCTGATCGGATTTCGTTTGCAAAACACCCCCTTGGGGCCTAAGCCGTCCCTTGAGCAAGAGGTAGTGAGGGAGTGTCAGTAGTCTCGGGGGCGTGGGCCGCCTCACGACTCTACCGCCTCTCGCTTAGGAAATGTGGCCTTGGTCCGAGGGGTTTTACAACTAATTCGTCGAGAGCACTGCTAGGGACTTGGCGTGGGATTTTTGTGAAAAACAACTAGAGAATGGCGCATGGGACCTAGGGGGGCGCCTAGGGAGGGTCCCCTGTCTAGCCCCCGAGGGAGGCTTGGTTTTTGAGGCGCGTAACCGAGTTTCCCTTGCCGTGTTCTTGTATTGCCGAGGCCTCGATGGGCTCGGGGGTTTCTCAAAAATTAGACCAACTAAAGAACGCTTTTTAATTGTATTTCGAGGAACGACATATACAATGCTTGGAAATTTAGGGATAAAAGCGGCGTGTAGTGTTCTATGTTCCAAGCGTTGGTGAAGATTTCGCCCTTCTCGTTGGCGACTTGTAGGTCCCGGGCTTGAAAGACTTGGGCGATGATGTACGGTCCTTCCCATGGCGGGGTCAACTTGTGGCGACCCTTTGTTGCTCTATGCTAGCCTCAACACCGTGTCGCCTACCTTCAAGTCTCGGCTTGGGACGACGTCGGGCTTTGACGATAAGCGCCGTGAGGCTCTGCTGGTATTGGCCGAGTGTAGTAGCGCTGACGTCTCGGGCTTCCTCCAGGTTGATCAAGGGCATCCTCTCGGGTGGTGCGGCTACTTTGTTCGTTATAAGCTTGCAGCCTCAGGGAACCATATTCCAAGTCGGTGGGGAGGATGGCCTCGGCCCCATAGACTAGGAAGAAAGGCATGAATCCCGTGGCTCGGCTTGGAGTGTTCCTCGGGCTCCAGATGACCGGACGGGGAGCTCGGCGAGCCATTTTTGCCAAACTTTTTCGATCGGTTGTGAATCCTTGGCTTGAGGCCTTGTAGGATCATGCCGCTGGCACGCTCTACTTGGTCATTGGTCCTTGGGTGTCCTCACTGGTCGACAGAACCACACGGATGTGGTGGTCATCGCAAAACGTCGGGAACCTTTTGCGGTGAACTGCGTCCCCGTTGTCGGTGATGATGGTGTTGGGGACCCCAAACACATGGATGATGTCGATGAAGAATAGCACCGCCGCTTTCGGATTTGATTCGATTGATCGGACGAGTCTCGATCCATTTGGAGAACTTGTCGATTGATACCAATAGATGGGTGAAGCCGGGGGTTTTTTTGTAGAGGCCCGACCATGTCGAGCCCCCACACGGCGAACGGCCATGTGATGGGGATGGTTTGCGGGCCGGTAGGGGGAGATGTGTCTGCGAAATAATCGGCATCCTTCGCAGAGCGTATTAGTTTGGTAGCGTCGGCGACCACCATCGGCCAGAGAACCCTTGGCGGAAAGCGTTCCCTGAAGCGTCCGAGGCGCCGCATGGTGCCCGCAGAAGCCCGCGTGTAAGTCCCAAAGCGAGGCTCGGCCCGCTTCGAGCCGATACACCGTTGAGGACACCCGAGGGACTTCGCTGTACAATTCGCCGTTATGGCGCGCGTGGTCTTGGCTCGCCGCATAAGCCGCCGTGCTTCGGTTTTGTCGTCGTGAAGCTCCCCGATCGAGCCAATCGAGGCAGGACTTCGCCAATCCGCCCCGATCAGTCCGTGGAGGCTCGGCGTTGACTTCCATGACCTCGGGCTTGGTCGAGGGGTCTCGGCAAGATAGAGGGTGTCGAGCTCCGCCGCGGGTTCCACAGGTGGGCCCTCCTCTGTTGCCGAGGTGTATCCAATGGAAGGTTTGTGGAGGTCTCTAGCGAAGACATTCGGCGGCTTCGTTGTACTTCCGCGCGACGTGATTTAGCTCAAGACCATCGAACTTGTCTTCTAGGCATCGTACCAGCTTGCAGTAAGCCTCCATTTTGGGGTCGAGGCGGTTTGACTCCTTCATCACTTGATCTATGATGAGCCTCGAGTCGCCTCGGACGTCGAGGCGTCGTGCCCCAAGTTTGATGGCGACTTGTAAGCCGTTGATGAGGGCCTCATATTCGGCCACATTGTTGGAGGCGGCGAAGTGGAGCCACACCATGTAGCGCATGTGTGTACTCCGAGAAATGAAATGAAGAGCGACCCCACCTTGCCGGTCTTCATCATCGGGATCCATCAAGTACAAGGTCCAAGATTCTCATGCGAATTTGAGTGGGTGGCGATTTGGTATCATCCATTCGCCCACGAAATCGGCTAAGACCGAGACTTGATCGCTTTTCGAGGCGCAAAGGTCAAGGTTTCCCCCATAAGCTCGACAGCCCACTTGGCTATCCTGCCCAAGGCCTCCCGGTTATGAACTATCTCGCCCAGGGGGAAGGATGATACCACGGTCACTTTGGGTACGACTCAAGTAGTGGCGCGCTTTGCGCCGGGCAGACCACGGCGTGAGACCAGGTTCGGATGTGGGGTAGCGTGCTTTGGTCTCGGAGAGCACCTCACGATGAAATAAACATGTCGTTGGGTGGGTAGAGTATGCCCTTCTTCCCGCCTCTCTACCACTACTGGGCGCTGGCCGACCACTTGGGTTGTTGCGGCGACGAGAGTAGGAGGACCTCGCCCATGGCCGAGGGTATCGGGGACGGGAGGATTGGTGAGCGAGCTCTTGAGTCCGCCGAGGGCTTCCTCGGCCTCGGGGTCCAAGAGAAACGCTTCGGACTTTCTCAAGAGTCGATCAGACAGGGCAAACCTTTTTCGCCGAGGCGTGAGATGAAGCGGCTCAGGGCCGCAAGGCATCCCATGACCCTCTGCACTCCCTTGAGGTCTCTGATTGGTCCCATGCTGGTTATGGCCAAGACCTTCTCCGGGTTGGCTTCAATGCCGCGTTCCGAGACTATGAATCCCAAGAGCATGCCTCGGGGAACCCCGAACACACACTTCTCGGGGTTGAGCTTGATGCCCTTCTCCCTAAGGCATTTGAAGGTTATCCTCAAGTCGTCGATGAGACCCTCGGCTTTTCTGGTCTTGACCACGATGTCGTCTACGTAGGCCTCGACGGTCCGCCCGATGTTGTCTCCAAAGACCTGGGTCATGCACCGTTGGTACGTGGCACCTGCGTTTCTGAGGCCGAAGGGCATCGTCACGTAGCAGTACATGCCGAACGGTGTGATGAAAGAAGTTGCGAGCTGGTCGGACTCTTTCATCCTGATCTGATGGTAACCAGAGTACGCATCAAGGAAAGACAGGGTCTCGCACCCTGCAGTGGAATCAACAATTTGATCGATTCGAGGTAATGGGAAGGGGACCTTTGGACAGGCTTTGTTTAGACCGGTGTAGTCTACACACATCCTCCATTTCCCATTTTTCTTTTTGACTAACACGGGGTTAGCCAACCACTCTGGGTGAGACACTTCCTTGATGAACCCGGCCGCCAAGAGTCTCTGCACCTCCTCTCCAATGGCCCTGCGCTTTTCTTCGTCGAAGCGGCGCAGGCGTTGCCTCGCCGGTCTAGATCCGGCCCGGATGTCTAGGGCGTGCTCAGCGACCTCCCTTGGTATGCCCGGCATGTCCGAGGGACTCCATGCGAATATGTCGGCGTTACATACAGAGAAAGTCGACGAGCACGGCTTCCTATTTGATGTCGAGGGTGGCGCTGATCCTCGCCGCCTCGGTCGTCGGGCGGCGAGGTCAACCGGGATGAGTTTGATAGTTTCGTGAGCTCGAACGCCTCGCCGACGCTTGAGAGTCGTGCACCTCGCCACCGAGTTGGTCGAGGTGGGCGATGAGGGTCTCGGCCTCTGCAGAGAGCCTCGGCGTACTCGATGCATTCGGCGTCGCAGATCGTATGCATGTTCGTGCGTGGACTCAATTGTGATGACACCGCTAGGGCCCGGCATCTTGAGCTTTGAGGTAGGTATAGTTGGGCACTTTGCCATGAACTTGGCGTAGTACCGGCCCCCCAGGATGGCGTGGTAGGCTCCCCGAACCCGACTACCTCGGTGGTGAGGACTTCCTTCTGGTAGTTGGAGGGTGCCAAAGCGACGGGAAGGTCGATGCGCCCAGGGGTCGCGTCGCTTCACAGCACGATGCCGTGTGGAAGGGTGCGACATCGCCTCGGAGCCTCGATCGGTCGATCTCAAAGAGTTCTAGGGTGTTGGCGTAGAGATGTTGAGGCCGCGCCTCCGTCCATCAACACCTTGGAAAGTCGGGTGTTGCCGATGATCGGTCGACAACCGATGGGTACTTGCCGAGATTCGGAACATGGTCAGGGTGGTCATCTCGATCGAAGGTGATCGCCTCTCGAGACCAGTCAAGGTACTGGGGGGTGGCTACCTTGACCGAGAAGACTTCTCGACGTTCCCTCTTGCGCTGCCGCGTCGTAAGGCATGCCGAGGGCCCGCCGAAGATCATGAAGGCGTTGCGTACTTCGGGGAACCCGTCGTCCTTGTCCTCGTCCCGGTCGCCGGCGCCCTTCTGCTTGGCGTCGTCGTCGGGGAGCCCGAGCCTGACGTAGTAACGTCGCAGCATGGAGCAATCCTCGAGGGCGTGCTTGACCGGGCCTTGGTGATAAGGGCATGGTTTCTTGAGCATGTCGTCGAAAGGCCTAGGGCCTTTGGGGCCTCGGGGATTCTTGCGTTCTACGGCCCCGACCAGATCAGCCTCCATGGCCTCCTGCTTCCCTAGGCACCCCTTTTTCTTTCTCTTAGGGAGGTGGGAGGCCGAGGCATCGGGGGCCTCGTCCCTCCATTTTCCCTTGGTGTCGCTGTCGGGGAAGATGGCACCGACGGCCTCCTCGCCCGAGGCGAAGTTGGTGGCGATGTCGAGGAGCGCAGCAGCGGTGCGTGGCACGCTTCGACCTAGCTCCCGCGACTGAGTCCCAGCGGTGGTGCCGGAGAGAAAGCTTTGGGACGATCTCTCGAGTCACCGACGCTGGGCGACTCGGTGCCTTTGCTTGGAGAAGCGCCGGATGAAATCTCGAAGAGACTACTTTGGTTTCGACGGCAATTCTTAAGGTCCTGAGGAGTTTCCGGACGTACGACGCGTTCTCGAAAATTCCCAACGAAGACCCTAACCAAGTCGCGCCCGGTCGTGGATCTGTGAGGGAGGAGGTGCTCGAGCCGAGCTCGCGCACCGAGTCTCGACAAGAGTAAGGAGGTTACGGGATGATGAGCAGTCATCATATGCGCCACCTAGTCCGCGCGCATCAGCGTGAGGTCGGCAAGCCGAGTTCGGGGTTGGTCTCACCATTGTATTTGCGAGGTTGGTGGTTGCCGAAAACGGGCGGGAACTAGGCGACACGGATAGCTCTTTGAAGACTCGAGGCCGGTGTGGCTCGGGGAGAAGGGCTGCGGTCTTTCTCATTGTCGTGGCGGCTACCTCGGTGCACATGGTAGCCTCGGGCAGCCCCTCACCGTCGTGGTGTGTCGCCGGCCGACCGACCACCTCGTGGTCTCCCCGCCTCGTGTCGATTGTCGAGGCGGTCAAGGAGCACGGGGACCACATGAGCTATCGGTGCTCGAGCAGGTTCGGGACGAGCCGAGGCTTCGTCTCTGCCGAGGTGGTGCCGCTGGCAGGTTCGAGACGCCCCGCGCGTCGGGAGGCGTAACTCTCGGCTTCTCAACCGCTGGCGGTCTCTAGGAGATCTCGGAGTTCGCCGCAGACCCGCCCCCTCCGCCAGAGAAGGCTTTCGGCATTGCGCGAACCAAAGATCGCCAGCCTTGCGCCATGACGCTTCGCTAGCGCGATTGAAGATCGGGGTTGCTCACTTCCTTCGTCGTTATGGATGCGGTGATGCACGTCGAGGGCCCTCCGTCGGGCTCCCCCGCCTTCGCCGTGACCTCGCTGTTCCTGTTCGAGAGAGTCTCGAAGCTACTGCAGAAGGAGTTGGTCTTGCTCGACCTTGGCCTGGAGCTCATGGAGTCTGTTCTGGAAGGTCTGGCGCCGAGGTCGCGCAAGAGCGACGTTCTCATTTCGTCTTGTGCGGCGGAGACGGCGCGTGGAGGTGTAGTGACGCCCGCCAAAAGTGGCGAGCGGGGAACGGCTACCTGCCCCCTCGTCCTCTTCGCCCGCCCTCGGCATCCCGAGCCCGACATGAAAACATTCGCGAGTGGGGTCGTAGGTGCCTTCGTCGTCGGAGTCGGAGTAGCCGGCAGTAGTCGCTTACGGCCAAGAATTGGCGCAAAGCCCCAGGGTTGTGGAGTTCGGAGAAATCCACCCCGGCCATGCCTCGTCCCTCGTCCGAGGAGTCGGGGGTGCTCAGTCGAGAGCGGCTACCGCGGCGCTCGAGGGGTGCTCGTGGCGGCGATAAGCGTAGGCGTAAGAAGCGGCGGCATTTCTCAACCCAAAGGGGTATGGGGAGGCTGCCTCTCGATTCTCGCCCCACCGTGGTCGGCTCTTGAGGAGTGGTAGAGCGGAGCCGGACGACTGAGCATCGCCAAGTGCCATAGGCAAGTCTCCTTTGTCCAAGCTCAGGCTAGACAGTCCCCGACCAGGGACCCCAATACCAACACCGGGTCGTAGGATATTGGCGGGGTGGCGTGTCGCCCGGATTCGTAGCGCGTCGTGGTGGCCTTGTTCGTGCCGTGCTTGGCGAAGCGCGCGGCGAGAGCGCCCGACGCCCGCTCAAGGCTGGTCTGCCGGGCGTAACTTCATCGTTGGTTGGTGGGTCTCGAGGAGTGAGGAGCACCATGTCGTACTCATGCCCTAGAGACATGAACTCTAGGCTCCCGAACCAAACCACGGTGCCGAGACGCAATGGTCGTACGTGGTCTGCCATCCGGAACCTTCTGGGATGACGAAACCGACACGCAGCGACCCCTACCTGGCGCGCCAACTGTCGGTGTTTCGGACCGGGGGGTCCTCAACCGACTAGTGAATTTATTTTGCGTGCTCCCGATTCCGGATGGTGATGCAAAGAGACACAAGGTTTATACTGGTTCGGGCAATCGAGGCCCTACGTCCAGTCTGAGAGATCGATCTTGTATTCCTTGCACCGAGGTGCTCGTAGTAGGGGGTTACAAGCTCCTGCTCGAGGCTCGAGGCCTCCTGCTCGAGGCTCGAGGTGAGGTGGAGGAGGGCTCGGTCGTGGCAGGTGAGGGGCCCATGGCTTACCTTCTATCTTTATTTTGATGTTTGCTTGGGGTACCCCGTTCTAAGGTACCCGACAAGCACTTTCGTTTTTATTTGGCAATTAGTGTTCAATCATGGACTAATTAAGCTTAAAACGTTCGTCTCGCTATTTCCAACTAAACTGTGCAATTAGTTTTTTTGTCTACATTTAATGCCCCATGCACGTATCGCAAGATTCGATGCGATGAGTACTATAGCACTTTACTTTTTGAGAAAACTTTTCACGAACTAAACATGGGCTGAGGTGTCACCTTTCCGGATGGTTTGGCTGGCCTGAGGCGTCGCCGGCCGGTACGGTCGCTTGACGTGGGTTAGTCTCCACGCTAAGCTACCACCGCCCGTCGGATTCTTCACTCCCTGCTGCCTTCCGAATTCCAGTGCGACGTGCCTTTCCATCTCACAGTTTACTGCTCGAATTCTTATGATGTGCCACAGCGCCAGCTAAGGTGTGTCTTGTATACTTTGGGCGCGCGCCTCGTCTGGTTACTTTTGATAGTTTTGATGGACCGCGCACGCTGGAGTAAGCTCCGTTCGTTCACATGCCTTTTCAGACTTCAGACTCACCAAACACCAAGTGCCTCGCGCGTCCTTTGCATATGCGGCGCCCTTCGAAGCCAAGCCAAAGCCTTGCGCAGCTGTGCAGCCGTGGTGCTCGTGCTGGCTAGTACAGAAGCAACTGGCGGGGAATAGCTGGTCACCACCAAACGAAACGCAGGCGACGCCACGTTTCTGGTCCTCCCTCCGCCGCAGACCGCAGACACGAGAAAAAAGTACGTGTACTAGTACTAGAACAGTGCGGGCCGGTCCGATTCTGATCTCGGATACACGGCGCGGGCAAGGCAAACGAACAGGAGAGAGCCCCGGCCCCCAGAAGACGCCGGGTCGTTTCGTTGCGGGCAGGGAGTCGTGTCGATCTGCCACCGTTGGCATCTCGCGGCACGGGACGACGGGGAAAGCGTCGGTCGGTGTCGGTGGGTTCGGGGTACCACCTCCGTCCACGTCTGGGGGCGGGGACTTGGGATACGATGCGATGCGAGGGCGGCCCCGGCAGGCGAGACGGCGAGTCAGCAAGCCAACCGCAACCGTGTCCGCGCACCTTGTCCTCGTGGCCGTCAAGCTATTAACTGCTAACCTGAGCGAGCGAGTGCTGATGCTGATGTTTGTTTAAGCAATACGCAGAGGCTTTGGTTAGTTGGTGCTCCATCGACTCCTTGATGATCTGTGTTTATTTTTCTGTTTTCTTTTTTGCGTAGACCGACCGCTTGCTCAGCTGCTCTCTTTCTTTCTTTTTCCCCCCTCTTGATGATTGAGCGACTGCTGGTTCTGTCACCTGTGTGCTGGCTCGATCCGTACGCTCATAAGAGAAATCATATCGATCGCCTCGCCTGTGGCGTATGCACGTGCATCAGTTTATTTCCTGCTCTTCTACTTGGAGTTGGAGGAATTGGGATGGGCTGGCCACGTGAAGGTCGTGTTGTCTTCGTGCCGTCAAAGCGATCCTCTGCAGTCGGGCAAATCGACTGTTCTCTACAGTCAAGCATCTGAGCCCTCCGTTTCAGATCCAACCGCGAGCCCACAAAACGCCAGAACCAAACTAGTCTTGGAAGTCTGCAGCCGGCCCATCTCAGCCCAGCCACGTGAAGGATGCCCGGGCGACTCGTACCAGTCCTGGACTCCGCCGTTGCAGCCGAAATCGTCGCAGCCGTAGCCGGCGTCGACAGGCGCGGCCGTGGCGGACTCCTCCTCGTTGATCTCGTCACGCCGTCGACGCCGCTCACAGGGACCTTGGCGAACGTGGCGGCGGCGGCGAGGGCGCCCCCGGCAGCGCCGACAACCATGGAGCCGAAGACGAGCACCTTGATGTCGGCGGCGACGTCGGCCTCGTCCTTGGCGGAGAGCACGTCGCCGGAGGCTGGCATGTCGAAGGTCGTGGCGTCCCTGCGCGCGGCCTCGCACGACAGCGCGGCGACGAGGCCAGCGGCGCGGCAGTCCATCAGCGCCGCGAGCGCGACGGCGACGGGCGCGGAAGCCGCGACCACCGTGGTCTCGTCATTGGAGCCCTGCGTCAGCGCGGCGGCAAGGTCGAGCGAATTCGCGAGGCACGCGGCTGTGGCAGCGGTGACATCGCTTCCCACGACACCGCACGCACGCATGATGGTTGTCACGACACCGCACGCACGAAGCAGCTTGCGAGGTCACGGACGAAGAAGACATGCGCATCTCATCCGACGAGCAGGGCCTGAGCACCCATGGGCAGGCACACGTCCGGCAGCTGCGTGGGCGGCGACCAAGACGGAGTCCTCCGAGGCACCTGGACGGTCTAACGCACGAGTTCGCGGGAGAGTAGCAACTCGAGGTCAGTTACTCAGTTATGCACGAGAAAGACGGCGGCGGAGTTGAAGGACCGATAGTCGTCCATGGCGAGCTCGTGCGTGCGTGCGGTGTCGTGGGAAGCAATGTCACCGCTGCCACAGTCACCTGCCTAGCGAACTCGCTCGACCTGTCATGCGAGGCCGCACGTAGGGACGCCACGACCTTCGACATGCCAGCCTCCGGCGACGGGCTTTCCGCCAAGGACGACGCCGACGTCGCCGCTGACATCAAGGTGCTCGTCTTTGGCTCCAAGCTTGTCGGCGCTGCCGGGGGCGCCCTCGCCGCTGCCGCCACGTTCGCCAAGGTGCCCGCCCTGTCCCACGATCTCCTTGTGAGCAGCGTCGACGGCGTTGACGAGATCAACGAGCTAGGAGGAGGGGTCCGCCATGGCCGCGCTCGTCGACGCTGCTGTGGTGGGTGTCGGTGGCGTTGACGAGAACAACGAAGACGAGTGCGATGTTTGGGCTGCGATGGGCCACTAGAACGGCCTGCTAGATGAGTTTAGTTAGGGTCACCGCTGGATCACAATGAACGTCTCAGATGCAGCGACTGCAGACGATCTCATTCCCGTCAAAGCTCCCCTTGATCCAAGCCTTGGCATTTTCTAACTCCCACTCCGATGAGACCACGACAAAATTTTCATTCCTCGTGGGTACTGGGGTGGTGTGGTGGCTTGGGAAGAAAACTCCCCTATTCCTTTGGCCAAACAAACTGATCTAGACCTACTGAACTCGGCTACCATGCCCTCCGGCCTCCGGGAACAGCCACAAGAGCCTGGAGTTACCGTGTACGAGCTGTGCAGTCGCTAACAGACAGGCGAATCAGAGGGACGGCACGCATCGCGCAACCAAATCGAATGCCCCCAGCTGCAATATAATAATAACATGACAAAAGATCCATTAGGGCATTGGCACGGTAGTAATACTTGTATTGTATGTATGGGTGTTATAAACTGGAACCACACAACCAACACAACACTCATACTGTCACTGTTCACAGACACCAGAGGCCTTAGCATTACCCACCCTTGCAGATGTTACACAAGGTACTAAACGTCTGAACGTTCCATTGGAAGCACATGTATTCCTTTCCCCTGACCTGGACACGAGCTCCAGGCTCCAGCAAAGTTCTGGGAGTCTGAAGCAGGGGGGCTATCAGGTGCCATGAAGCATCGCCGGATCTCAGGTGCTCTCAACTCTGTCCCTTTGGACCTGAAGCAAAGCCAAATTCCTATTTAGCAGCAGCAGCAGTCAGAGAAACTACTGCATCATTTCTGCGACAAGGTTATAAGACTAGTCTACATAGGAGCCCTGGAATTGCCTCCAGACAATTACAGAAAAACTCAAATCCGTAGGTTTGTCAACAGAAAAACGTAACGAAACACTGAATTTCAGGTTTTCATTTGCACAACATGAGCACATTATACCTTCTCTTTACAGTTGCATCGTCCTTTCAAGGACGAAGGAGTGTTTCACTGAGAACCAGATCCTGACGCGGAGGTGGCAGAAGGCCCCGTGCCGTCTCTTGTATCATGCCGTTCCATCATGCGAGACACCGCAGCAATCCCCGCGTTGACCTCCCTCCTTACCTCAGAACCAAGATCTGATAAAGAGTTACTCCGAGAAAACCACCTCTCCCTCCATCCACTTGCACTCTTGGTTATGGAATCCTTGTACCTGCAATTGTCAAGAAATGCCCACAGGTAAGACACCTGTCCGTGCTCAATTTGTCAGGAGCTCTAATGCGTTGGGTTAGGAGAGTACCTCATTGAAGCTGACTGCAGACGAGATCTCAAATTGTCAGAGATTGATTGTAAATCGGACGGTCCTGCTCCATCTTGATCCACAGGTGTAGACTGAATCCCAGAAATCCTGACAGATAATAGTAAAAACAAAGCACAGGCATTCAATGATACTGAAGAGAAGTGCACAAGCATAGCATCACACATAGGATGTAGGAAGTACCTTTTGTTTGATCTACCAGTACCATCAGCAGGAGTAGAAAAGCGGAGAGATGGACTGGATGCATCCACTAACCCTCGAGTGCGTTCTTGTTCAACAAGAGTACGTAAAGGGCGACCAGAAACTACAGCAGGGGCTTGTTCATAATCCCCTTCTTGACCTGAGGTTGTGTGCTCGTCTGCTGAAAGCACCAGGAATTGTGGGTGGCTACTTGCTCCTGATCTTCCCTGGTGACTATCTCTTCTATGATGACGGTGTGACCTACGCACTGCAGCTGCAGCAGCCAAGTGCTGAATAATGCGTTCTTCAAGTTCTGCATCATCTGCACCTACAGGAATCTGGAAATACAAATGGTGATATTAACAGAAGTACGTGTGTTAAAAGTACATTCATAGCAGAAAGGTGAATGCTATTGGAAAAGTTCCCCAAACATGCATGAAGAAACATGCCCCCACCTCAAAATCACCCAGCATTGGATGGTGGAAAACAGCAGTATTATGTGAACGATTAGCTCGGATGTTCCTCTCTTGTTCAACAGCCTCTAATAGCTCTTGGCTGCAGAACATCACAAGAATAAGTGAGAACCAGCAATTCAGTCCCTTAGGAGTTAAGACAGAATAAAGGTTGCAATTTTCACCTCATAGGATCTTTCATGCTGATAGGCTGCCAACACATGGGGCATTGGGAGCTTCTCTGGCACCTAAATTACTACATGAATTAGAATATATATTGAAAAGCACATGAAATGGGAACTGTAAACATGGTGAACAAAAAGTACTTCCTCCGTTCCAAATTGTAAGTCGTTTTTAGCTTTGTTTTAAGTCAAACTTCTCTAGCATTAACCAAGTTTATAGAAAAACGCACAAACATCTACGACATCATGCAAGATACGTTAGATACACCATGAAATATATTTTGACGGTGCATTTATTTGATATTGTATATGTTAATATATTTTTCTACAAACTTGGTCAAAGTTAGGCAACTTTGACTTAGGAAAATACTAAAACAACTTAAAATTTGGAACAGATGGAGTAGTAGTTTCAGTAGATGTTTAATTGGTTTTTCTTCAAATGCATGCAGCACAGATTGTTACATGTATTATTTTTTCTTGCATTGTTGATTGACCACAGAATGTTGTTACTTTCTGTCTTACTCCAGTATCAGAAACCACACACTCAATTTAGCTCCACTTTATTTTTCATGAAAACTACAAATCCCAATAAATCTGTGACACCATAACAAGCCATTAAAAAATTCCTGTCGCCAGGCATTAGCTTCATGAGCTCACTATAGACGAATATTCATGCTACGAACTTCTCCAACAAAACTAAGATTCTGACACGCATGACACAAACTTAAGTTAGTAATAAGAACTACAGAAAGACTTCCAGCAGAACAGTTGTTCAGTCAACTACTTCTAAGTTATTAATAAGAATTGCTCCAGGAGTACACCATCTAGAAGAACAAAACAGATGAAATAATGCAATGACGTGAATCATATGTTCCGCAATGTGTTTTCATAACCCAAGAGAGACACGCATGTTGTGCACGATCATTCAGTGTTCCCAACTTGTATAGGCAAGTTGAATGCAGTTACAGACAAATGAAAACAAACAGAATATATGATTCACTTCCATCTCATGTGGTAGACTAGTGCTCCTTACGAGCAAGAATTAAGCTGTGATTAGCTTATACCGCCATGAAATAGGAGAATTCTGAAAATATTTAAACTAAAGCCATATCCAGATAGTTGCAATCAACTGCGTCACAAAAGCATTACTGAGATGAGAACATTAGACGAGCGCCATTTTACTTCATAAATTCAAAGCTGAAGAGAAGTTGTTTGGTTTGGTCTTTGGTGTTAACTAAGGCTATGAGCATGAATGAAATGCTGTAACACAGGGATTGGTGTCATAATTTATGCAATATACAAGACAACTCAATGCACTGAAGGTTGATCAAGAGAATGCAGAATATGCAGTTGTAAACTAGAACAGGCAAAACTGCATAAGGTCTATAATTTGCAGGCAAAAGGTAAGGCATAGATGTTCTTGGAGAAAAGAATAACGCATCAAGAGACGTTACCATTCAAGAATGCACTGGAGATGGTAGTCATGCCTGCAATTGGTCATCTGCAAAGAACACAGCAGCACCAACGAACATGAAAGGCCCGATAAGCGCATCGGTCAGAACTGACAAGCAACCAAAGTATTTGGCGGCGGCGGCGGATGTGCGGACCGTGGAGGGGTTGCTGTCGCAGAAGGCGTCGAGGCAGATGCTGCAGGCGTCGTCGCAGGCGTCCTGCACGCCCCCTCCACGAACGCCGCCGCCGAGGACAGCTTGCTCTCCATCTTCGCCTTCTCGTCCATCTCCGCCGCGAGTGGGTACCCAAACAGGTTCCTTCGCTTAGCTCTCGTCCCGCACGTGTATCCTCGGTGAAATTTCCTACAGCCAAGGCAAAGCCAAGAGGCGCGTCGATTGGAAAGAACGCGTGCCATTCAAAATCCCCCGCTTCACGCAACAAATTTGGCCCGAAATGGCAACCAACGCCGCAGAATTGAGGCGGCCCGGCCGGGGGAAACGGAACGGTTGGGAGGATCCGGGAGGGTACCTGGTCCTGCTTGCCCGCCCGGGACGCCACCAAACGCCACGAAAACGATGGAGTTCCTGGTGGGAATCGGGGATCGTTCCACTCCGCCGCCGAACGCCGGAGACGAGCCGGCAACGTCGCGCTCGCGCCTGGAACAGGGGGGGTGGGTGATGGCGAGAGGAGACGGTGACGGGGGATTAAACAATTCCTCCGCCGCCGCTCCCTCACCTCCCCTTGAACCAATGACAGGTGGGGCTGGCCAACGGTGGGCCCGCCTTATCTAGTCATGCTATTGCAGGGAGTTTGCCAAAATTGAGAGGCGTGCCGCGTGCGCACGGGTTCCCCACCGAGGTGCGGGGCCCGCGTTTATATTGGCCACCCGGTGGGGCTCCTGTGACCAAGGCACGGCGTCGGTGATTGGCGGAGCACTACTCACGTCTCGCATCAGGCGTCCGAGGGGCTAGCAACTAGCATCCGGCCATCCGATGCATGTCACTATGCAATCCACTCTGTATTGTATCATATATTAATTTCTCTCATTTGTGCACCATCAACAAAGGGTCCATAGCTCAGTGGTAGAGCAATTGACTGCAGATCAATAGGTCACCGGTTCGAACCCGGTTGGGCCCTTATTGGGATATTTTTTTTCACATTAATTTTTCCTCAAATTTTGATTCTTTTTTTTTTAAATTTTATTTTTCCTCAAATTTTGATTCTAACCTCACGGCGATTTTTCCGAATATCTTTTTTTCATATTTATTTTTCCTCAGATTTTGATTCTAACCTCACGGCGATTTTCCCCCAAAAATGATACCTCAGGATGATTTAATCATTTAGCATCACCAGGTGCGAGTGCAGGAGCTTGGTTGTCATTTTCAGGAATCAATCATTCTCCAGTATCTAGGCGACGCGGCGAACCAGGCCACGGCACAAACTACAAGCATAAAACCACATAGACATGGGAAACAAAGCGGCCTCAGTAATCATTCATCACGTTTTGGTAACAAGGGAAAATCAACACAGAAGAATTGTTTCGTTGGTCAGGCTCCTACAATACAATCTTATATTCTTACAGGCACTAAGAACTACACCTATCGAACATGGATGAGCATAATTGAAACATTAGTCTTGGAATGCAGATGCAGGATGGTTCGCTCTCTTCCTGCCGTTGATTCCCAATGGAAGAATAAAGGGGGTAGAAGAAAGCAATCCCACCTACTCTCATTCTTACTTAAATTACAACGCAGATACGCGATGGGCTGAAGAAGGTTTCATTGCCACTACATATGAACTAGAAAGGAGGGAAATCAAAAGATGCCATGTTGAGCATGAGGACCCTATTGTTAATTTGGTGAGGTTGCTGCTTTCCGGCAAAAGTTCACGCTCCTAGTCCTAGGTTGCTTCAGCGACCCCGGATTTCTTAGTTGCTGAATGCTAACTTTGCTATGAAGGGAAACATCTGCTCCTGTAAAACAATACAAACAGTAAGTAGAACAAACTAACAGGAAGAGCAATAATCAATCAGATACCTTAATGATGCAACGTTATCCATAAAAAAAAGGTAAACTAGGGAAAACAAGCATCTATTACCTATTTTACCGAAGCTTAAGTGCGTCTCCAAGACCAAAATTAGCATTACTTTGATGTCCCTTTCTTCCCAGAGGATTATCTCCCTTCTGCATCATTGCAACAAACTCATTGTAGTCGATCCGGCCATCCTGCAAAATATATGATGGATGAATTAGACAGATTGATTTTACCAATCTTAATTGGAATAGTAAATCTGGTCTACTTACATTGTCCTGATCGATGTCCCCAATAATATCCTCAAGTCGGGTATCCCCTATACCAAACTCCTCACATGCCTTTTGGAGCTCATCTTGAGTTATGTAACCACTGCCATCTTTGTCAAAGTATGAGAAAGCAGCAAAGAGCTTATCCTCCTTTTCAACTTTGTTTATATGCAAAGTTGCAGCAATGAATTCCCCATAATCAATTGTGCCACTATTGTCGATATCCGCCTGATATTTTTATGAAATGTACTTCAACTGAGTTGCAGTCCATAAAGTGGAATGATGATCACCATCAGAAAATTGAAGTATCACTACTGTTTCGATAGACTTCCCAAAATAAATCTTGTATACTTGGTAACACGGTTAAGCTTTCCTTATAATGTGGTATTTTATTTGTTCATCAAAACATGAGACAATGTTGAAGCTAATTGGATGTTCAAAAGTATGCAAGGTTAGAAAAAAAATTAATGATCTTATTCTTGAACTTATTATTAACATTCGTTCATGGTTTATTTTGTAAATGAGAATTAGTGAAATAAAGTGGTCTGCCGACTAAAGTTCAAAAAACTGTAATGAATGGGAACCGATGTGGGGTGATCATCTTGGAATACTTACTGCTTCCATTAGAGCATTGATTTCTGAGTCCATTAAATTAGCACCAACTCTCTGCAAGCCAGTTTTTAGTTCCTCCATTGTGATATGACCACTGTTGTCAGTGTCAAGCATTTTGAACATTTCTTTTAATCCTGCAATTTCTTCCTCAGATAAACTCTCAGCAATAACCTACAAGCACAAAGAAGATGAACCACAAATAGCATCGGTATAATGCAGAGATAGACCATTGGTATTAGTACTCACCCTAAGGGCCATTTTCTTTAGTTTATTCATTGCAGAAAATTGTTTCAGCCGGCTTAGAACAGCGGAATCAAGAGGCTTGTCAGGAGCAACTCCATCAATACAAACCCAAGGGTGACCTATGAAAACCCAGGTCAATCACTATAGCCAATTTGGTTGAGATGAGGCTAAATAAACTAGGAAAGAATTATTTATTGAATTGATATTGGTACATGCATTCATGCTACTCACATAAGGCTTCATGGGCAGTCAATCTCTTCTTTGGATCACGAATAAGCATTTTCCTGACCAAATCCTTTGCACTCTCTGAGATGCTAGGCCAGGGCTCTGACGAAAAGTCCAAGTCACCTTTCAAAACTTGTTCAAATATCCCTTGTTCACTTTCTGCCCCAGAAACCAATAGAAAACTCAATTTAATGCCAACTGTCAATGTCATATAAAATTGCAATGCAATATTTCACTGAAATGGCTACATATAACCTCACCATCCCAGAATGGAGGGACTCCACTCAACAGGATATAGATTATGACACCAGCACTCCAGACATCAACCTCACGGCCATAGTATTTTAGCAGAACCTCAGGTGCAACATAGTATGGGCTTCCAACGACATCTGTAAACATCTCGCCTGCACAAACAATTATCTTAGTCCAAATGGCATCAGAAGAATGCTATTTATGAATTAGGACTGCATGTGGTAAAAAGAATGCGATAACATTCATACGATTGGTTTCCACCGCCTCATATTTCCTTTAAAAAATAGACATAATCTGCTGCTATTTTTTTTCTCGAATACGCAAAAGCTTTGCGTATCATTGATTAAGTAGAAGAGTTTAGACAAACATACAACGCGCTTGTATCGAGCGCCGAAGGAGGTCAATCTAACACAGCCGTAGCTGGACCATCCTAGCAAGAGACCTCTAGATTTGATATTACATTCAAGGAAACAACCAATACCGACATAACGGTGCGACCTAGGAGGTGGACTTGCGTCCTCGCGGCTGCCTGGACCGAACAGCCGGGAAGAGCTCGTCCAGCGCTTCGGCTTCGGACAGTCAGGTCACCGCCGAAGAGTTTGTCATAGGCCGCCAGCTCCGACGCGGATGGCGTTGATGGATCCTTGGTGAAGCCCATACGCTCCATGATCAGCACCTCACCTCGCTTGGAAGCAGGTACTCGAGAGAGGGGCTGAGCCGCCAACCGCCTGCTCTGCCACGGCATCACTGGCTTAGCAGGAGGCTGCTTTGGAGGCTCACGAATTAGTGGAGAGTCCCTCTTACGTGTCACTTCGTTGATGAAGCTATCGAGGCGGCGTTTGGCGGAGTCATCGTTGTCCTCGGTCGGGTGGGTATCCACCGGCGGTGAACTGGGAGGGCCAGCGTCCACCATGAGGTTCGGTGAGTCCACGGCCCAGTGAATGGGGTGCGGAGGTGGTATACACAACGCACAGGAGCCCATAGCCGCCGGGTCCTCATCCTCCAGCTGGGGTGCCGTCACTGCCGGGGCCTCATCTTGTAGTTGAGGGGCCACCGGAGGTGACAACTGGCGCTCAAGAGAAGGCCACGCGATGATCCGACTGCTGGCGAGCGAGGCTGCGAATTCCTCCAGCATCGGGTCCTCCGTGATGTCACGACCATGCGTGGCGTCCGGTATGAGATGTCGGCGTCAGGGTCAGTCGACATCGCCTGGCTCTTTGCCCGTCGACATGCCCAGACCGAAGCCAGCTTGAGCTTGAAGAATCGAGGTGAAGGCCGGAGCTGTCAGGCAGCCCTCGCCGACCGCCAGTGACACCTCCGCCTTGGCGCCGGCGACCACCGGTGGCGAGAAACAACGATGGCCGACTTGCCCCTATCTAAGTCTTGCGAGCCACCATGGTCCGCCGGCCCAGCGGAGCAGGCGAGGTGCTGCGGCTGGCGACCCATGGCTCTTGCATCGCCCAAGCTCCGAGAGCCCAAGCGCCTTGGCTGCTTGCAGTGGCGCACAATGTGTCGAAATCCTTGCACCGTAAACATCGTTGGGGAAGCTTGCGGTTGCCACCCGATGCGCGGAGGAGAGGCAATTGAGGCATTTGCCGAGAAGATCTACCGGGATGTGTCTCGGTGGTCGACGACTCGCCGGCTGGCCTCCGCTTGCTGGCCCTCGTGGCTCAGCCGAGGCGGTCGCTGGTCGCGTCTCCTGCCGGTGGAGGATCTCCCGCCACCCATCGGTGTTGGGGGCGGAGACCCGTCCACGGCGCCCGAGGCGCTGGCGTGCCGGGATGCGGCCCTCTACTGGCCGAGCCGGCATGCCATACAACAGTTGTGGGCGCGGCCGATCGTGTTTCCCCCGCCGCTTAGCATCCTGCGACCACGCGCGCACATTGCCGCCACCGGCCGACATCAAAGGTTGAGTGCGCGACAGGGACATCACAGGCAGCGTCGACGTCCTCGGCGGCTGCGGCTCCTAACGAACCGCGTCTAGGTAGGGGGTCATGGAGGTGGTCTGCACCTCTTCCGCATCGGAGTCATCGAGGAGGTCATCGTCTAGCCAACGATGGGCCTTGGAGCGTCCCGCCGCGCTACTCCCAGGATGGAAGGGGGCAACTTGGGGGATAGGGTGGACGATGGGCTCAAGGCGGAGGCGGACGGGTGAACGAGGAAGGCGTCGAGGTCGGAGGCGCGGGAGGATTGACGACACCGCTGCATGGAGCCACGCCCGTCCGGCCGCCTCCTGGCAGAAGCGCCACGCTTCCGACCCGTGGGCATGAGGCCTCGCGCCCACCGGGCGGCGAGCACGATGCAGAGCCCGTCGTCGCTGGCTATCTGCGGGCTTCTCTGCCGCAGACTGCCTCGAAGCCGGTGACATGGGTGGCGGTGGCTACGCATATGGCGCGCCAACGCTGGCGACCGCGGTGCCCGGATCAAGCGACGACGGAGGCGACGAGCTCGGACCGGGGCCGCCCATGGCAGCCAGCTTCTCATGACCGACTTCCGCCGACACCTTCTCCTCCGGCGCCGTCATGTGCCGTGGCGGCGGCAGTGGCTGCTGCCGCGCGATGGCCTCTCCATCGCTGCCGGCCATGGATCCGGCCGCCCGAGAATCGGCTGCCTCCTCGGTCTGCGGCGGCGGTAGCGCCCCATCACCGGCTTCCACGAGCTGGGAGGCCACAGTGGTGGCGGCGGCGACGCTAGGCCCCATCTACGGAACCACGCCCGGAGGCCGCCTCCAAGCAGGGGAGCGGGCGGGGGGGAAGGAGGGGAGGGAGGGGTGGAGACGACCTTCATGGCCGCGGCCACCGTGGCCGGGACGGCTCGCGTCGGTGCCGGCGCTGTCGAGGATGGGGAGCATGGCGTGGAAATGGTGGCTCCCGACGGTGGGGGAGGAGGGGGTGGGGGATGAGAAGGGGAGGGGGAGGCAGGCGCCAGTGGCGGCGGCGGGAAGGCCACCGGCGCCGGGTGCGGCGGTGAGGATGGTGGCGCCGCCAACTAGGGTTGGGGTGGTGGTTGTCGGTGTTTCGAACAAACACCAACTAGTAAATTTATATTTGTTGCGCGTTAGGCTCGGATGGTGTACTAAAGGACACAAGGTTTATACTGGTTCGGGCAGAATGTCCCTACGTCCAGTTTGCTGCTGCTCGTGTTATTAGTACCGAAAAAGGTTCGTAGTAGGGGGTACAAACGATCGAGAGAGGGACATATCCCAAGTCTCTGATGGAAAGGTCGAAAGGATGGCAAGAGCTCGGTTGCTGCTTGGGTGTGTGTTGTGTGTGGAATCGATCTGTCCCCTTAGTGGGGTGCCCTGCCCCCCCTCGCTCTTTTATAGACCAAGGGGGAGCAGGGATTGCAGATGGAGAAATAGGAAAAAACCAAAGGTAGAGAAGGTCCTTCGAATGAGCCGTGTCTTCCTTTCCCCCTGTGCCTGCCCTGCTGACATGGCAGACCGTGTCAGGGATGGCGTGTTCGCTGATCCTTATAGGGCCGTGCCCTGGCCTCATCCAGCAAGTGGGTACGTCCCATCCTACACCGACGGACGGTGCGGCGTGCCAGGGAGCCGAGCTGTGACCCTACGGGGAGTAGACGGGGAAGTGACCATACGTCCGTCACTGTAGATGATGTGAGTTCTCCCTTGGATTGTAGTGGTTGTCGTATGCTTGTGTCAGGATCTGCGTCCGAGGGCTGATGGCGGCGCCCACAACACTGTAAGACCAAAGTCGGCGCCTACAAGACTGTTCGGGCTCTGCCATGCCTGGAAGGGCTTAACGCGCCCGTCCCGTCGTATCCTGACGGTACTTTTCTGCAGGCATGCAGGGTATGGTCCTCGGTACTACGGTTGACTCGAATGTCCTGTCTTCCTCGTGCTCGTCATCATGAAGGAGCAGGACGCAGTCGTCGGGCGAGGCGGAGCCAGCCCTCTGCCGTCGGGCGAGGCGGAGTCTAGCCCTCGGGGGTCGGGCGAGGCGGAACCAATCTTCCGTCGTTCGGGCAAGAAGTGTAGTAGCGTTTTTGTCTGACCGGAAGCGTAGCTCCACCTCATCGGGTATCCCGGTATTAGGTCCCCGACAGTGGTCGGGCCATTCTTTTTTTCTGCCGGGCGGCTCCTGGTTCGGAAATCTCAGTCACTCGCAGCACCCTGCTGCTATTTTTATATGTAGGATTTTTGCTGAGCATAGAAGCCTGGTGTTAAATCACCTACTGTAAATCAATGTGTAAAATGGGTCTGCTAACTTTCTAAGCCATGAGAATGTGGCTAAATGGGATTGAAGATAAGAACACAAGCAAACCTTATTAGGAACTTCATAAGTTTTGGGGTGATGCTCATCAACTGCAAATTGTAGTGATATTATAACGAGATTGAAGAAAATAAAACCAGTGCTGACTACTTGCTCAATGTAGTTCAGCAGCATAAGTGATCTCACAGCATGGTGATTGGTAAAAGTGACGTAACCATTGTGTGAAGTACATACACACACAAAACTATGCATGTATCAATTGTCAATCTACATTTTGTTATGACCACATGGTGGCCTCTTGCATGCACGACGACAGCAGTGATATCCCTACATACGAAAATTCCCCCATTCTGTAACAAGTGTTTGGCAATTGGCACCTCAGTTGCTAACTAAGTATTAGCTCCACTGACAGGCTCACATTATATACTATACTAAAATAACTTCACAATCAGATAAAGCTGCATTGCTATACAAGGAATCGATGCCATATATACCTGGCTTGAAGAAGATGGACAGGCCAAAATCGATGGTCTTCAGGGGCGAGTCCTCCTTTTGATTGATAAACAAGAAATTCTCCGGCTTAAGATCCCTGTGCATCACGCCGAGCGAGTGGCACGCCTCGACGACGCCGACTATCACCCTGGCCAGCTGCGCGGCCGCCTTCTCGGAATAGTGCCCCTCTGGATGATCCTGTCGAAAAGTTCGCCACCGGCGCAGAGCTCCATGACAAGCTGCACGGCGACGGCGTCCTCGTAGGCGCCGATGATGGAGACGACGTTTGCATGACCCGCGAGGTGGTGCATGATCTGGATCTCGCGGCGCACGTCGTCGACATCCTCCTCCGTGAGCAGCTTCCGTTTGGCAATGGACTTGCAGGCGAACTCCCCGCCGGTGGCCTTCTCGACGCATAGGTAGGTGGTGCCGAATTGACCCTGCCCTAACTTCTTGCCAATTGTGTAGAGGTCCTTGAGCCGGGCCGTGTTAACGTCGCGCTTGAGCACGGAGTCCGCGAGGAGGCCCGCGCTCTGGACACGCTTGACCTTGGGCGCGGGCTTCTTCGCCGGAGGGTTGTCCTGCGCCTGCGGCTGGGAGGCGGGGGCCGGTGGTGGCAAGTCGGTGGATCGGGATGAATGGTGCGAGGAATGCTCGGATTCCGGGATGGTTACGGGATCGGGCGCCTTGTCGGAGGCGGGGGAGGAGGGCGGCGGTAGGGCTGGGGCTGCCGCGGGGTCGTCGCCGCGCGGCCGCCACAGGGTGACGTTGGCCAGGAAGCCGTTGCGGCCGGTGGCGCTAGGGCCGACGCAGGTGTTGCCCATCGCCGCGGGGACGCTACACGGACGGCAGCGGCGGCGGCGACGGCGATGGCGGTGGCATTGGACGCGGGGGCGGCGGTTACCGGTTGGGTGGTTCAGGTTGGATCTATCGTGGAAGCGGGGCGGAAGCGGAGGAACCGACGAATGGAAACGGAGCCGAGGTGGGTCCCGGGCAGCGGGTTCGTGTGGATGGCGTGTGGGTCCGCCGCGTATGGAGCCGTTTGTCAGCGTCGTGCTCCGGCGTTTGGAGGCGAGTGACACCGCGGGATGCGGATCGGGGTCTTGGGCTCTTCGCGCCAAATCGGATGGCTAATTGCCGTTTTGCCCACCAAATTCCAAGTCGTATTTGGTCACTGGACGGGCCGTTTCATCCTTGGCTGAATTTAACTTTCATGTGGCAGAATTACTTAGGTTTCTACTAAACAAATGACTAAAATGTTTACCGGTCTTCCAGTCCAATTGCTTCTTTTTTCCGGTAATGCTCTCCTCAGGTCATTGGACGCTTTGGACGTGTCCTTTGTGGGCCTGCAGAGCCCAATACTAAGCCTGCTCCCGGCTTTAAAAAAAAACGATTCTACCACCTCCTTCTCTAACTCAACCACCCGCTGCTAGCTGGTCCTGGTGGCGTCGAGCTTGGCGCGGAGGCGCGCGTTCTCTGTCTGGAGCCACGACGTTGGTCTCGAGAAACAGCACGATGGCGATGGTCTCCTTGAGGATCTTGTGCTCCAGCAGCTGGTACGGAGGCGGGACTCCTGCTCCAGGAGCTTCTCGACGAGGCGGATGAGGTCTGCTGCGGCTCGGGCGGCCTCGTCGCATGCACCTGCTGCACCTGCGCGGACGACCACGGGAAGTAGCGCGAGAATGGCCCGCCCCGCATGTATCTCCCCCCCCCCCCCCACTTCGCAGCATCGAGCTCCGCATCGACGAGCCTCCATTCATCCGAGCAGCAAGCAGATGCTATGCTGAAAGCACATGTTGCAAGAGTATGTTTCAAGTGTTTCAGATATTTCAGAAGTATGTTGCAAGTGTTGTATATTGATGTTGCAAAACTATATAGAGATGTTGCACATGTTGTAATGGCTATACACATATGTTTCAAGTGTATGTTTCATCTGTTTCAGACATATGTTGCAAGTGTTTTTATCTGGATGTTGCAAAAGTAGATTTGGATGTTGCATATACATGCATGTTGCAAGCATATGTTTCAAGTGGTCTAGGTGTTTTCATACGCTTGTTTACAAGTGTTTCATCTATATGTTGCATATATTTGTAATGGTTTTCAAGTATTTTTTAGGCGTTTCACAAGTGTTTCATCTGCCTTCAGACGTATATTGCAAGTGTTGCATCTGGATGTTTCAAAAGTAGATCGGATGTTGTATCTCTCTCCTCACTTTTTGCTGCCTCGCCTCAGTGTTTCCTCTTCCTCTCGGCGTCAGCTGCAGTCACCCCCTCTCCCTCTTTCTCGATGCTGGTGACGTTTGGGGCGACTTGGGCCCGCGTGGACGCGCGAAATGGCGCGGAAAATAGCTACAGACGCGGGCATCCGGGCGCTAGCAAGCCCATTCTTTTTTCCGCAATAGCATTTATTTTTATAAATTACTTCATCCGTTCCAAAAAGAAATGCAATTCTCACTTTTGGATAAGTCAAACAATTTTATGTTTGAGCAAATTTGTACAAACAATACTAATATTTATAATATTAAATAAGTATCAATTACTACATTGGTTATAAAATATATTCTTATAGTAAGCCTATCTGAAGATATAAATGTTGATATTTTTTATTATAAGCTTGGTCAAATTTAGAAAAGTTTGATTTAACCAAAACTTAGAATAGTATTATTTTTGGGATGAAGGGCGTAATTCCTCTTTGCTAACAAACACAAGTCTCACACCACTTAATCCATCAGCTCATCTTCCGTAACAAAATTTTTTTCCCACTCCTTGCGCATGGAACGCTCCCAACACACATTGCGGCCGTTTGGCCAATTTTTCACGACTTTGCCAACAACCCCCCCTCCCACACCCACATACACATACACTGCTATTCCATGAAAGGTGAATATTTATATTCAACCTCCCCCACTTTTGGGCATTGCTGATGCATTTCACGTCCATCTAATGTCTAGTCTTGACTTGTTTACTAACATAGCCCCATGTTGGTTGCTCTTCAGCCTTGCCTATGACGAGAACAATCTTGACACCATTGGGCGTGGCCGGCGTCGTGTCGCGGCTACCTTATGGTCCTTGTCGGCAAGCAGGTCTAGTAAGGTATCCGCTAGCAACAGGAGCTCATCGCTGGCCGCTAACGACCTCTTGGAGCCCACCTCAATGTTTGACCATCATCAACACAACCCCAATCCGATCCTGCCAACCTTAGTTTCCATGTTGTCGTCGCCCTGGGTGTTGCAACCATCGGTTTGGCGTTATGACACGGGAGGAAGGTACAACGACAACGCAAGAGCATGCAGTGTCGGGTATGCATTGGCATGGAGGAAGAGAATGCAAGGTCAACCAACCGTGTCGAAGTAGGCAATGGTCGGCGCCATCGCGAAGTTGAGGAAGAGTCGACACGGGTGGCCGGAAGCATGCGCTGACGGCAATCACGGGCAATTGTGCCGCAGCGCCCTCCCTAAAATGGGCTTCGACCTCCTCCTGGCTACCCGTAGCCACGATGCCCACCACAGAGTTGGCTATGGAAAGGCAGTCGTTGTCGGGGCCGGACGCCTCTTCGTCCTCGGTCATTTTCCAGCTCGTGCGTGCATCCTGACTCAAGTGTGTAGTCACGGAGCAAGCACGACCATGTGCAACCCGACCGATATCAATCGAGGGCATGGTCGTCTCCAATGGATGCACGAACAAGGCATGGTAGCCGCGCTATTTGGCCTTGTTGGTGACGGCGTGGGCCACCGTGTCAACAAACGGATGTAACCTAGACGGTTCATGTATGTGGATGTGTATTTGAGGAGTTTGGGGGACTTAAATGACACTTTCTGCTAAGTTTAGAGATTGATCTAGCATTGCTAGTGCTGGTGTGGACATGCTCGACCCTGAGGGGGAGGGTCAAGAGGGGATGCCGACCTGGGGCCCCATATCTGCAGTATGGATACTAGGATTAGGCAGTAAGCAGGGAACAACCGAACAGAGCACACAACGCAACACTTGATCTCCACAGAAGGCCGTCTCATTTTTCCACAAGGCGGTGCTCAGTCTCTGCCTAGTAGTCGTCCGCCGCTCACGCAACGCAACGTTAGACTACATAGACGGAGACTCGCTGAACTGAACTACCGGATTCGAGAGACCTCTGATTCCCTGACCGTAAATTTGTGAATCCCGATCGCACGCCCCCACTCCATATATACTTGAAGGTATGAGTATGTCTCTAAGACTGACTTTATAGATTATTAATCTATATAGCATGCTCTAGGTGATTTGGTCGAGATGGTCAATAATAAGATTTATAGACTGTGATCAAATCAATATTGCATGATTGTGTCTTTGTTGTTGCAATGGGGCCACTTATATATATTTTTTGAGAGAATTGGGCCTATTAATTGATGTTATTTGGATTTTGTGAGTTCGACATCGACATGGTAAAGTGATATTTAATTGAGTTCAGCATGTTTGTTGCTTTTTACTACTAGTTTTCAATTATTAACTATTTTGGTAAATTTCAGGTCCTATGTCATCTAAAGGTATGCATTCGGTAGTGTGAAGAAATCATTGGATAAACAGATGTTAATATACAATCATCAATGATAGAAAATTTTAAATGCCACATTAATTTGTTGTTTAATATGAGTATTACTTTCATTTTTCTATTATTATACGATGTTTATGTTAAGGGGCATAGATTATAGGCTTGCCCTAGGCCCCCAAAATCTATGGACCGGCTCTGAGTGTGGACTTGCATGTTGGATCTAGTTTTGACCTGTTTAGACATGTGACATAGCGTGTGCCTAGCTCATGTACGTGGAACATGCATTTTGAAGTTTATAAATTTAGACGATACTATGTCAAATTTAGGGGCCGTTGTTGCACTTTATTACTGTCTTATTATGTCCGGATGCGTTGAAATTGGGCTGTACACACCGAATACAACTCTAAAAGCTTCCAGTGTACACGTTATTTTATGCGGATCCAAATTCAATGGCTTTGAACATGCGATCGCATTCCAGGTACAGGTAGTATGTCGTGGGTGAGCCGGCGCCGACTTGGCCGCTTAATCAATGCAATGTAGCCGCAACTCTGAACAGGGCAATGGGGTTGACGCCTGAGAGATACTGCTGGGCGGCTAGCTGAAATAGATCGCAATTTTTTTTTTCACTAGCTCGGTTGACTTCCTTGTTCAAAACAACGCCCGGCCTTGGTAAATGGTCTTCCAAGTTTACACTACTATTGCTGCTGCTACTGCTCTTGTTCTTCTTGCGATCGAGATGCTTAAACAACCCTTGTCGTCTCAAATCCGTAATTTGACGCACATCAGCAATCCTGACTCCTGAGGTGCAGTCGTCCACGGAGACAACAGGATCGAGGCGCCGACCACTCCGACCAGGCGACCATCTTCTACCGGTCACAAAAGGGAAGACTACTTGTCACTTGCACATTGGGACATCTCAGTTTTCAACCCTATATCCAGCTTCCGTTTCAGCTCGGACGCCCAGAGTTGAATTGTGATGTGAATGAACCTGGTAAAAGTCAGGCGGAAGGACCGGTACTAAAACTAACCAATGGCCGATCCGATCCATATTTTTACCTTTTCTTTCGTTTCCTCGAGAAGATGCATATGCATGAGAATAGTCGTAGTATGTATCAACTTCAAGAATCGAGACCGGATACTTTAATTATAAGCGCGAACAAATCAGTCACAGTTATTAGGACTTCAAAGTTCAAGTGCATGGCCAAGATCGTCCAGAACTATTCCACGAAAGTCCACGACCGTGACGCCAGATACTACAGTACTTCTTATCATCTCTGTCCATAGAAGAATGCAACTATGGATTACGTGCCACTTTGAGTGCTTCACGTTTGACCAATTTTTAGTAAATAATATTCGCATTTATGTCTCTAAATTAATTTATTATAAAAATACATTTCAGAATTAATCCAATGATATTTATTTTATATTATAAATATTTATACTTTTTTAAATTTTATCTATAATTGGTTAAAGGTGATATGCTAAAATACGATGTTGTTTCATAATTGCATTCATTTAGAGATGGAGAGGGAGTAATTACCAGAGAGAGTCAAAAACAAGAAGCCAAAGTGTTTCGTGAATGAAAAGAAATACTACTATATGTACAGAGCTAAAACACTCCACAGCTGTGGACGCGCCACGCATGCCCACTACGCGCCTGCCTGCCGAACAGGGAAAAAACAAGGCATGCAATGCACCGCTAATTAACCACTTCAAACCTACCTCCTTGACCAGAGACACCTTCCGAACGGAACTTCTGACTTTTTCATTCATTCACGAGAGCTGAAGCTGAAGCTGAAGCGCGGTACATGTCAACGGTCACCTGCCGTACTTGACCGGCGACTTTGGACATGTATGCTCACACTGTCACACATCATCGCACCGCCTCGCGGGACACTCTGCTTCCATCCTCATCTCTCGGCTCATCTCCTCTCTGGCTCTCTCTCTATAAAGCAAGCCCCGCGCGTTGCACACTGCACCGCCCGTGTACTCCGTAGAGCACACGTCGCCAGCTGATCGAGCAAAGCACGCAACGCCAGTTGATCGAGAAGCTTTGAGCAGGTGCAGCTAGCTGCCATGACCATGGCCGCGGCCGCCATGCCTTCCTCCGAGGCGTCGTCGTCCCCTTCCAACAAGCGAGCTGCTGGCGGCCTCCGAGGGCCGCGGCCGCTGCCGCTGAAGGTGTCGTCGTCGTCGTCGTCCCGGGGCTCGTCGCCGCCGACCACGACGTCCAACAAGGCGCCGTCCACCACCACCAAGAAGCAACCGGTGATCGTGTACGAGCACACGCCCAAGGTCATCCACGCCAGGCCGCAGGAGTTCATGACCGTCGTGCAGCGGCTCACCGGCAAGCCCCCCGCCGCGCCCGCCACGGCATCGTACGTGCCGAGCGGCAGCTTCTCGACCGCGATGGCCGAGGAGGGCGGCGGCGACCCTCTCCTGCTCATGCTCGGGCAGCGCCAGGCCGCGCCGCCGGCGACAGCAACGACGACGCTGCTGCCGTCCCCCATGGCCGCCGGGATGATGATGTCCCCGGGCTTCATCTTCTCCCCCAACACCAGGCCATCCAGGAGCTGAGCCCCTTGTTCTAATTACCTATTTATTACTGTATTTTTATCACATAGAGTGAGTGTACGAGAATTTTCAGTTTTTTTCTTCGCGCTGTTCGTGCAAAAATTCCACATGCACACAGGGTGGGCAAATTTCACACGCACAGCGCGGTTTACTTGCTGCTGTGCATGCCATGATGTCACGCAGCAGCACTTGTAAATTTCTTCTCTCCATCCTGATATAAGCATCCTGACTAGTTCAGATGCCAGGTGACTAGTACATATGTAGGAGAACATACGGAGTATTATTATAATACAGAAGTTGTTCTGATCCTCAACCTCAATTCATCTGTGTTTGATTTTTTTCCAAATGCCCATGCTTCAAACAGTTTGATATGACACGAGAAATGGTGACTTACCCTTCTCGAAAAGTTTTTGGAATAATTGTATAAGCATCGGCATCATTGCATCAATGTCAAATAGACAAGGGACAGTCATTTTCAAATGGTTACACATCCCTTCTACATTTATATATGTCTGACTTTTGAAGAACCATTCCACAGTAACACTTAGAAATTCCAGTGGACGAAATGAATCCCAACACATATGAAAAATCAAAACCAATTTGGCTATGAGGTTCAATTAAAAAAGGGTAAAATTCATTTTTCAACCTTCAACTTATACGCCAGTCTAATTTTCAACTTTGATTTACTAAACTAAATACTAGGAGTCATACAACTATCAAAACTTGATAAGTTTGGTCCTCTTAGTTGTTTCAGAGACGATTTTCTATTTTGTGAGAAAATAAAAAACTGATTTAATCTCTAAAATTTATAACTAATTTATTTTAAATTATAAAATATGAAACTAGTAGCAATTTATTTTTAAAATTCTACCTATCTGTTTGTGATAATTTAGATTTGTTTACAACTTATTTTTTTTGTTCATATTGTTTTATTGCTTGTGGTGGTGCTCATTATCTATTTAAAAACGAATTAGATGAAAAATTTTAGAGACTAAAACAGATTTTATTATTTTTAGAAATAAAATCAACTGAAGGACATCTGATACCCAATTTCATGGTTCATGGTTGAAAATCCGACTGACATGTATGTGAGTTGAAAATTGGACTTTACCCTAAAAAAAGGACACTTAACTCTTAAGCAAAGAGACGGGAAACATCTTGTTAAGCGCTGACATTAATTTTCGCGGCAGGGTTCAAATAGTGCTAGGTGCTAACCGAAGAATTCTGGAGCGAGAATAATACACTATACACTGGCATCAAACCACCACCACCACTCAAAACAACATCGAGTTCCACAACTTACTATGATGTACACTCTATACAGAGCATGCCAGTTAGCTCCAAATTACAAGCTATTCAAGCCTAGTAGTCTGAATAACACACTAATACTGTACGTGGCAAAAGGAAAAAGAAACATCAAAGAACCAATACACATTGCACAATAAAGCTCAATTGTTCAAATCTCTGGATTACGAGCATTTGGCTGTTAGTATGGAGAAGGTCATAGTCATCTTTGTGGCCTTGGCAGACGTAACCAGGGACTCAACAATGCGGATCTGTCGAGAAGCAGCAGGAGGCCAAGGAATGTAGTCGACAAACCAAAGGTATACCTACGAAATATCCACAGCACCGGTTCAGTTTCGGTTCAGAGTGGAAAGGGCCATTATAGGCGATGCACGATAAAGCCATCACAGATAACCTACTTGACTGTAGAGCTTCTGTTTCTCCAAAATAGTATTGAGAGCACCCACTGCAGAAAAGATATCGAAAATAGTTGTTAGTTTTCTCAAGGACAAACCATGGCAATTTAATGGGCATGGAAATTCAGACTACAAGTATCAAATACAACTTCGTGTGCTGACAAATTGGAACTGTGATTGTATCAATTTTCAGTACTCAATGCTCTGCAACATGCCTTGACACGTTGAAGAAAAATCTAACATGACTAATGGTTGACTGAAAATAAGCTCAAATGTCCAACAGTTTACTCGGAATATTTGGGAACGGTGGTAAATGAGCTCCTGCTTCTGCTGGGTTTCAACTCTAGCCTAACCCAACTTGTTTGGGACTTAAAGGCTTTGTTGTTGTTGTTGTTGTTGTTGTGGTAAATGAGCTCCTCTCAGTCCACAAAGTTTCTATCAGAAGGTGTAATGACCATAACGTTTTGGAAGAACAATTTTGTCTAGTAATTCCATTATGGCCTGCATTAATGGATATTTACTGAGCTGCACATTATGCATATGAAGTAGAACAACATAAATACTTGCTTATGAAAACATCATTTTTGAAAACATCAATGTGGGTGTGTATTAAATTTAACTAAAATATAAATAAATACTACTACGATTATGTGCAAACAACCAACTGTTACTCATATACCATCAATGGATATGGATACTCAAGGAGAATATTAAATATCCCACGAGCAACACTGTCTAGTAATCAACTGCAGCGATGGATCTTAACTTAATTGCACGACACACATATGGGGTACAATAATATGATAATTGATAACTTCCTTATGCCCCAAACAACTAAAGCAAAAGTTTGTAAATTTAATGCTGATGCTTTAATAGATCTGACCCAAAAAGTACAAATGAAGATGATGATCAAAATGGCAACTCTTCAAAGATGCTAATATCACATACTTGAATTCAAAAGAGCAACATATTTCTGCCATGAGAACTACTTCTATACTTTTCCACGAACCAAAACCATATAAAACTTAAATATTAAATTTCCTCTCAATACTTTGAATTTTGAAGCACTTTGAGTTTTACAGAAGCACTTCACTGTGCAAGTTTAGCCTAGAAGTCTAACCAAGAATGACAAAGCACTTATATGAAATCAAAACGTGGACCATGTTGTCCACTCCCTCATCACTGAACCAGAGAAAAAGAAGCTAAAACCCTAGTTTTGTGTAATCGGGCCACTCTAAGGTACACTTCAGTTCTCCTGACCCTAAAAGACTGTTTCCACTAAGGCACAGCAAGAGATCGCCGAATATATGGCTCCTTCTGAACACTAAAATGGCAAGGATCTAATTACTTCTCCTGTCCAGAAAAGACTTGCCAACATTCCATTTTATCAAAGACAGCAGGAAAGTCTTCCTACCAAGTCAATCCCTGCAATGTGACTGAGTCACTCCAAATGTGCCCAACTTAGCACCTTTAACTAACAAAATCGATGTTACTTAGACAGAAAACAGCTCGATAACAATGACCAATATGGTTAGCAAATGTATACCTTGCAAATCCTGAGCACTGAGAAACTGCTCGCAGGGACTACTGCTTTCTTCACAATGGCTCTCTGCTCAGCAACCATCTCCCAGCAGAGCCGCCGCGCCATCTCCCTGGCCATCACCAGCTGTGCCCTCTCCGCCTGCAGAGCGGCAATCTCCCTCCGCAGCGCCACCCTGTCTGCCTCCAGCGCCTCGACCCTTGCATACAATCCCCCCGAGTTCCCGTCGCCCACATACTCTGCGACCACAGACGTAGCTGGTTTCGTTGTGCTCGCGCAGGTAACATCCACCGTGTACTCGAATTCCTTCTCCACGGGGGACGACGGCTCCTCCTCCTCCTCGTCCTCCTCTTCCTCCCCATCGCGGTCGTTGCCGACGACCATGGCTTTCACCTCCATGCCACTGCTCGAGTCGCGGGCGTTCCGCTCCACCTCATGCCCAGTCATGTCGACCTGCTCCACGTCTTCGGCGCCCACCTCCTCGTACGATTCCTCATCCTCCTCTTCGTCGGTGAAGGAGTCCGGGTCGATGCCGTGGGACTGGAGGCGGGAGTGGTAGGATGCAGCGAGGTCGGAGAGCGAGGCGAGATCCTCCTGCACCTCGCGCTCCCTGTCCTCGCGGCCCTCGGCGTAGCGCTTGAACTGGCGGGCCTCCATCTGCGCGGCGGCCTTCTCCCGCTGCAGGTGCTCGATCATGAGCATGGCCTCGCTGGCCGCCGTCTCCGCGGAGGCCCGCTCCGCGTCGAGCTCCAGCCGCAGGCCCCGCGCGTCCTCCTCCGCGGCCTCCTTCTCCCCGCGCAGCCGCGAAGCCGCCGCCTCCAGCTCCTCCACCCGCCGGATCAGCTCCTCCTCCGCCGCCTCCCCTGCCCCCGGACCCGCCTTGGGCGACAGCTCCGGTGACCGCGCCGGCGGCCGCCGCTTCAGGGACCGCCGCGACGGCGACGGGTCCGCGACCGGATCCATGGAGGCATGAAGTAAGCACACGGGTACTCGCGTCTCCCAAGTCGCAAGCCCCGATCCAGCAGCCGCCGCCGCCGCCGCCGTCGGGAGCTATTGGTTGGCGGGCGCGCGGCACGGCGGCGCGGTGACGGAGCGCCGCTGCTTCCTGCTGTGACACTGAGGCGAGGCCGGGGTGGCTGGTGGGTGGTGGCGGTGGCGTCTGTTGGAAGCGACGTGAGCTAGGCTGGAGCAGCTGGATTAGGAGGAAGCAGGAGCAGCATTGAATTGAATAACTCAGTCGAGATGTGATTGGGGAGAGGATAGAGGGGCCATTGTTGCATTATAGTACGGGTGAGCTTTCCACGTCGCCGTACGCCAAACAAACCGTTTCCTTTCCGTCGCCGTGGAAGCAAAGCGAGGGCGCGAGCGCGAGGCGGGGGCGGAGGCGGGGCGGGGCAAGCAGGGGACGTCAGAGGAGATTTTTTTATTGATTTTTAACACTTTTTATACTAATTTTAAATTTAATAATATTTTTTTTTTCTTCAAAACTAACGCTTTTACCTGCGCCTATTTTCCTGGCGCGACGAAACGTCTGTGTCGCGTCATGCATGGTGACGCGGCGAGAGGGATGGAGTGGCGACGACCAGGGCGCTGACCGGTGACGTGCCAGAGTCTGCCGCGACACCGATCTTGGCGCGGCACTGACGCGCCAAGGCCCACGGCGCGGTAGGACCTGGACGCAGATAGAAGCCGACCAGCCCTAATTGCAATTAAACGAGAGTTGAACAACTACAAGTGCCGCGACGCATTGAAACGAATATGAAGCAAATAAATAGAGTCCATGCGTAAGTTGACAAGTTGCCACGTAACATTTTCATTGGTTCGACATAAGTTCGACATAACCAACTAAGTCTGCAAGTTTCGGACGACAACATTCGTTCGACGTAACCGACTAAGTCTCAGGAGTGTAAGGATCCCTCGGACGCCTCTGTCTCTTCGGATTTATAGGCAACACATTGGGAGTGTAGCCAACGTTAGTGTGGTCGCGTTGCCGGTGTGTACGGCTCATACCCTGCAAGTATATGATATGCACGATTACTTATAATCTTTATGATCGTTAGTTCATGGAGCCTACGTATTTAAAGAAACTACCTTTATTACTACATATGAGGCTCTTTGGGTACCAAGCGGGGCACCACCTAGCTGAGACATGCCGATCTCATCCTACTGCCAAGGGTCCCACTGGTGGTGCTGTATACGGAAGTCTGGGGGTCGTCCTCGTCGTCCTCGTTTACAGGGTCATTTCCAGCACAATAATATAGTGGTGTACGCACAACGAAAGCGGCACCTGTCACCGGCTGAGAAGAGCCGGCTGGTGTCATCAAAGAGCCAGAAGACGTGCCACCCGACCGCGCTGTGTAATCGGGTTCCACCCAAGGAGTGTCCATGCAGCTCAACTTCTGAGCTAGCTTCCTGTAGCTCCGCTTCACCTTCTGCATAAATAGACGTTAAAGTTAGTGCATTTCCCAAACACATACACACTAAAGAAACATTTTCGGAACGGACAAGTTTATGTTCACCTCTATAAAAGCCTCGAGAACGCCTAGCCCCTGCCCTCTAGACTCGTGAAGCCAAAACACTGCTTCATTGGACAACCTTGACAATTGTGTTGCCTGGATACAGAAATACGGTTGGACAATTTTAGTACACATACTTAATACCAAATGGATAACAAATTATACCATTCGAGTATCTTACCACGTATCTTTGAAGCGGGGCTCTCTCAGAGTTGTGTGTCGTCCCTAGTGGCAATGTCGCATACATCTTCGATCATATCTTCCTTGTCGCCCTCGTTAATCGCCTCTTCAAAGCACGGGGCTTGATATGTGTCCTCAGAGACCTATGAAGCCACCGTAGGTACTCGTCCGAATGTGTGTTGGTCGTGTGGGGGACCGCGATCGATCGGCTATCGGCCCCCTGTCTGCCACAACCGGGTTGTATGCGCGTTGTGTGTCACGTGCCAATCCTTGGTCTTGTACCTCTTCCTACGGTCATACCTGTAATAAAACGATTGTTAGTTGTACCATACACACCTCTGAATTGTAGCTTTGTTATTAATCGATAACGCACCCATGCAATTTTTGATTGGTGGAGTAAAACGGTGGTGGGTAGCCTATCATTCTTTCAAACTGCCCGCAAACCCTGATAGGCAAGTGAATCTCAACTACGTGGAAGAAAATAAGAGGCATGTTGCAGCGATACTCGTCTGACTCATCCCTAGTGATAGGACTCAGATAGTCCTGAAGCTCCGAAGCATCCCAAGGACATCAATGCATCTAAACATTTCATAATTGAGTTAGGTTGTGATATAGTATACATTGAACAAGTCACATGTATGATAGTAAAGAGAGCATAACTCGGTGTCAGGTCGACGCCGAGATAGTCCGTACTTCCGCATTTGCGCCTCACATTCCCTCGAACTAACTCTGCTTGCGTCTAGATATACGAAGCTGTAGGGAGTGTATCTTGCCCGTTCCAATGCTGCATTGAATACGATAATGAATTAGCCATTAATAATTTCATCATATGTAACTGCCTCGAAGAATATAGTGAACCGAAGTACTTATAGAGAAACCAGTAACAAGAGGCCTCCCAACAGGCCATTGTTCCCAACACTAAACCTGGAGTAGGTAGGAGCAACTCCAAGGTTCGCATACCCTGAGGTGCGACAGCAGGCAACGCATAGCTATCGATACATCCATGCTTGGTCTCATACTTGCCTCAAATTGTGACGCCGCTATGTTATCCCACTACCGGTGTAGTATGTCAAGAAAGATCCAAATGGATGGTGTTGCCCGAGGCGTCTCGGGAATAGGAAAGCACTAAAGAAGTGCCGAGCCACACTCTAGCTTACCTCCGCGATCCGAAAGGCCATCACCACTGTGGGTCCAAGTAATCAAAGCGCTCTATAATCCACGACGACAAAACACCGAAACTTTTTCTAAAATTCACCAAAGAAAATGAGACCCGATGGCTGTAGGAAAGCAACACAAGTATTAAATAGGCTTGAATTGCTCAATTATTTTTCTTAGAAACCTCATCGTCCGATAGAAGAAAGCTAGTGAATTGAGCCACCAGCTCCCTCTAGTGATCGTTGTCAACTATACCTGTCACTGGAAGTCCTCCCAACCGAAGGCCAAAGATAGCCTTCATGTCCTGCATGGTCAAGGTCATCTCGCCGCAAGGTAGGTAGAATGTGTGGGTCTCAGGCCTCCACTTGTTATAAGAATAGAATGACTGTTAGTTACCTCAAATTTGTTATAAGAATGTTTACGTATAATGAGGGCACTCGCACCTGTCTACAGCTGTAGTAAGTAGTGCTGGTGTCGGTGTTTTGAATAAACACCAACTAGTAAATTTATATTTATTGCGCGTTAGGCCCGGATGGTGTATTAAAGGACACAAGGTTTATACTGGTTCGGGTAGAATGTCCCTACGTCCAATTTGCTGCTGCTCGTGTTATTAGCACTAAAAAAGGTTCGTAGTAGGGGGTACAAATGGTCGAGAGAGGGACAGGTCCCAAGTCTCTGATGGAATGTTCGAGAGGATGCCAAGAGCTCGGTTGCTGCTTAGTTGTGTGTTATGTCATGTGTTGTGTGTAGAATCGATCCGTCCCTTTAGTGGGGTGCCCTGCCCTCCCTTTTATAGACCAAAGGGGAGCAGGTATAACAGATGGGAGAAAGAGGAAAAAACCAGAGGTAGAGAAGGTCCTTCGAAGGTGCCGGGTCTTCCTTTTTCCCTTGAGCCTACCCTGCTGACATGGCAGATGGTGCTAGGGATAGCACGTTCGTCGATCCTGATAGGGCCGTGCTCTGGCTTCGTTCTGGAAGTGGCCGCGTCCCATCCTACTTTCACAGATGGTGCGGCGTGCCAGGGTGCCGAGCCATGACCCAACGGGGAGCAGACGGCGAAGTGACATATGTCCGTTATCAGAGAGATGATCCGAGTCCCCGCCTAGATTGTAGTGGTTGTCGAGGCTTTTGTCGTGGTCCATGTCCGAGGGCTAATGGCGGCGCCCACAACACTATAAGGCAAAAGTCGGCGCCTACAACACCGCTTTGGGCTCACATGCCTAGAAGGGCTTAAAGCGCTGTCCCCGCCATATCTTGACTGCATTTTCCCATAAGCATGTAGGGTATGGTCCTCAGATGCATGGTTGACCTCAGTGTCCCGTCTTACCCTATGCTCGCTATTTATGAAGGAGCAGGTGTAGATGCCCGGACATCGGGCGGCGCGGAGCCTACCCTTGGACGTCAAAGCGAGGTGAAGCCACCCCTAGGAGGTCCAGGCGAGGTGGAGCCGCCCCTCACCATCACTCGAGGTGGAGCTAGTCCCTCGGACGCCTGGACGAGGCGGCCTCCCGCCCTCGGACGCCGAGCGAGGTGGAGCCAACCTCACGGCATTGGGCGAGGCGGAGCCACCCTGGATGTCGAAGCGAGGCGAGCCCCGCCTTGACGCCAGGCGAGGCAGAGCCACCCTCAACCATCGGGCGAGGCGAGCTAGTCCTTGGACATCGGGCGAGGTGGAGCCTGCCTCGGTGCCGGGCGAGGCGGAGTCAAGCCCTCGAGAGTTTGGGCGAGGCGGTGCCAACCCTTAGGGGTTAGGCGAGGCACAACCAATCTTCAATCATATGGGCAAGAAGTGTAGATGCGCTCTCGCCTGCTCGAAGCATCAAGATTTGATGGTTATTAGTTCTACCTCTTTGGGTATCCCAGTATTCGGTCCCTGACAGTAGCCCCCAAGCCCCCGGGTGATTCGGATAGAATCGCTCGGGGGTGTTTTGACTTGCCAGAGGGTGCGCGCGAGCACACCCGATGAGTGTAGCCCCCGAGCCCCCGGGTGATTCGGATAGAATCGCCCGAGGGGGTATTTTGATTCACTGTGAGGGTGCGACGAGCGCACTGTCGGTGTAGTTCTTGAGCCCCTGTGTGATTCTTGATAGAATCGCCTGGGGGTAATCTTTACCTTTCGTGAGTATGGTCAGAGATTTGGTGTTTTGGCAACTAGATAGTTTTAAAGGGAACCCCGGTATCCCGTTCACGGGATTCATCCAAGGTCAGCCCGGTTGAGATTTGATCGTGGATCGAGACTCCCTTGAGGCTCGTGAGCCTGAGTTTTGGCCCGCTCGCGGGCCCATCCTTCGTTGAGATGGCCATCGAAACTATTGGGCCAGCCCTCGAATTCCTGGGCCTAGGCGAGCCGGAGAAATGCTTTTTGGCCCATATCCCCTCTACGGGAAAAGAGTCCTGATCTACCCGGGAAGGCAAAACGTCCGGTGCGACTTTGGTGGGAAAGGATAGGTATTGCGGGTGTATATCCCGCGACGCGACGTGGTGGTGTATCATGGCAGGCACAAAGATCTAGGCGGACGGTTGCCCTTCTCGCATTCGTCGCCCCTATAAAACCAAGGGGTTCGCCCTAGGGTTCCATACTTTGCCTCCTTACCTTTGCATCTACAACCTTCGCCGCCAATCGCCTGAGCCTCCCGCACCCACATCGCAGCCATCGTCAAGCTCGCATCCAACCACCCCCATCATATAATGGAGCAATGGTGTAGATCTCCAGTGCCTGGAGGGCCTTGTTCGCCACGGCCTTCTTTGTGCGCGGATCGCCACCGATGAGCGGCGGCTGCCCGGCAATGAGGACGTGCCATCGTCGCCCGATGGCTACGTTGTGTCCTTCGCTCACTTTCATGAGCGGGGATTCGACACCCCCGCCCATAAGTTCCTTCGGGGGTTGCTGAATTACTACAAGGTGGAGCTGCAACACCTCACTACCAATGGGGTCCTGCACATTACGACATTCGTCGCCCTGTGTGAGGGGTTCTTGGGGATTAGCCCCCACTTCAACCTATAGTGGCATCTCTTCGCCGTCACCCTCTTGAAGATGCGGGAGAAGAAGCGAGAGCTGAGCGTGCCGATGGGATGCGCCGGTATCTCGCTCTGCCACAACCGGGTCAATGAGTACCCATCGATGTGTCTGTCAACCTCCAACAAGGGGTGGCATTCGCATTGGTTCTACGTAAAGAATGATGTAGCCGCCCCCTTGCCAGCGTTCACCGGACACCGCATCGAAGAGGTCCTAGAATCGTGGAGGATGTGGGGGTGTCCTGGATAAAGATAAGAAGAAAATCTAGGATCATCTCACCGCCCTTCAAATTCTAAAGGAGAGGGGCGTGAAGGGATCAGGGATCATCGGCGCCTACCATACACAGAGAGTGGCACCGCTGATGAGTCGTGTGCTTCCCCTATACCTGATAGTGCCCGGCGTGTCCTCGATGGGACGACGCTTGTTGATGAAGCGCCCTCCGGCGTGGCGAGCGCATCAAGGAGGCGATGGAGCCTCAAGGACGATGCCGCCCTCGTTTTGATTTTGTGTATCCGTGTCGGGCATCCCCAATGCGGCCGAATCGGGATACATCGACTTTGTAAGTTCTCCTTCCTCGCACCTCCTTTTTACTTGAATTTCCGACCCTTGATGCTGATATTGGGACAATGGGGACCAGCTTGAAGAGGCTCTTTTCATGGATAGCTCACTCCGCCACCAAGGACCTATTCATGGTGGCGGTGAATCGCACCGTGGCGAGTGGGAGAAGACAAAGGAGTTTAAGAGAAAGAAGAAGTACCAGAAACAATAGGCATGGGAGCAAGGAGAGGAGATGAGAGTGATTTGACGACGATGACAACGAGGAGGAATATGACGAGGTAGTCGCCAACATTGAGTGGGGTGACCTGGGAAGCGAGGATGCGCTGACAGGCACCCACTCGTCAATGCAGGGACCCTTCTCATTCCACACAAGGGAAGGTGAGGCCACGAGGTCAGAGGAGGAGGGCCGGACCGCCGGCCCGTCCTTAGCACCATTAGGGGCGGGCGGATCTATCGCCGTGCCCGAGGTGCCAGCGGAAGCAGGTGGACCTATCACGTGCCCCAAGAGCTGTAGGGACCGAGCGGATCCGCCTCCGTGCCCGTAGTGCCGAGAGAGGGGGGTGGCTCTGCCGCCATGCCCCTAGATGCGAGGGAGATGAGCCCCTCAGCCCGAGAGCAGGGGATGGGCTCAAAACAGTCCCGCCCCGATGAGGTGGAGCAGGGAACTGGGGGTTCATCACCCAAACGTCTCCACCGCCCAACAGCGCCGATGTAAGTTGTCGATTCCTCTGTTTTTCATAGTGACTCACGCCTTTTGTTTCTTCTACAGCGTCAGGAGACAAGTCAGACAGGGCACTTCCATAGCACTGGCGCCCAAGAAGACCATCGCCCTTCAGGCAAGGCGGGGTTCATCGCTCCCATTTTGGGTGAGAGCAGAGCTGGCGTCACAGCCTCGTCGACTGGTCTAGTGCCACCCGCGGTGGTGCCTGTGCCCTCGGTGGGTAAAGCTATTGGCGAGGCTGAGGAGGCGCTGTCAGAGGTTGCCACTCAACCGGCAACAGAAGTGATGTCGCTACCGTCATCTGGCCGGGCGGAGCTGTCAGCCGCACCCATTGCGTCGACCACGGCAGGCGTGGCGCAGCTGGACGAGGTCCCGCCGATGGAGGTGGAGGTGATGGTGGCTACGACAGATGGCTCATAGCCAGAAGCTATGGGGGCGGTGTCCAAGGCAGTGACACTTCCCGTGCTACTGGCGGCCCTAGAGACGATGCCCGCCGTGGGCAAGACCGAGGGGTCATGGCCCAGGGACCCTCAGACACCATGGTGGTTGCCGAGGAGACCGATAGGGAGTTGTCCTTGGTCCTACCATCGAAGGGCCACCACCCGCCCATTCGGGATGAGCCCTCGCTTCGGTGGGTGAGTCCGTGGGACCTGTCGTCGAAACTTTTTACCCTCGACCATGCCGCCGAGGGCGCGGTGCGGGAGAAGCTTAGCGAGGGGTTCATGGCCATGCTGGAAGCCCTGAACTAGGCCAGTGGTGCCCTTCGAGACATAATTGTTCTCATCGGCCGGGTATTCACTTGGTCTTGCCTCTCGATCTCTTTTTTCTTCATCTATTTTTGTTTTTTGATCGCCATCTTTTTTCAGTCTCTTATTGCTCATAGCCGGGAAAAATCCTGGTTCCTCTATGACCACAAGGAGGATTGGGACCGCCTTATCAATGAGGCACGGCTGCATAGGGATGTGACCACCTAGCTCCGACAGAGGGTGGCCGAGCTGACTCCCCTCGTCGCAGAGGCGGATGATCTTCGATGGTGGGCGGCCGAGGCCTGCCGGGATGCGAAGGACGCTGAGAAGTCCTTTGATGAACTGTCAGAGAGGGTGTGGTGGGATCAAGAGGAGGCTGCTAAAAAGCAGAAGGAGTGGGACGAGCTGCTCTAGCAGGATGCCGAGACCCGCCAGCGGATCATCGATCTCCTGGCCGAGTCCGAGATGGAGCGGGATCTTAGGCTGGTGGCCGAGGAGAGGTCCATGGCCCTAGAGCAGATGGCGAAACTAGACACCGAGATGGTTGCCTGGCTACACACAGAGTGAGACGAGCTACGCCACACCGTGGAGAGGCTCCGCTCGGAGCGTGGTGCGGCCTACGGGGAGCGCGACTAGGCCATCCGAGAGCGTGACGAGGCGCAACAGAGAATCAGCTCCCTCTAGGCTGAGCTGGAGACCGCGAGAGCTCAGAAGCTAGAGGCCGAGGGTGCCACTACTGGATTGGCCACGGATCTTGCCGAGGCAAGGAGTCTTCTTTAGGCGGAGAGCGATGAGCTCGATATCTTGAAGGTTATCCTCGGCATAGTCTGCGACGACCTACGGGTGGTGTAGGCGGAGGGGACCAGCTCGCTCGCGGTCCATGCCGTAGATATCATGGCATGTGTGCGCCAGCTAGAGAAGGAAGCTGTTCGCTCAGGGATCACCCAAGCCTTTGCCGTCGCCCGCTCGATGACAACATCGATTTCATGGAGATGAGCCTCGGTTTTGCGCCCGGCTGTGAACCCTCTGAGCTGGATGTCGTAGAAGCGATGGTGACTCCTTTTGTGGAAACCCTAGCGAGCAGAACTGAAGACATGGTTCTCCCCGAGAGAGGGTAGTTAGTCGAATGAGTCTGATGGACATTTATCTGTAATTTGTGGACAAGTATCGACACTTTCGTTTTTTGAAAACAGATTCGCAACTTTGTTTTGTCAAACAAATTCACAATTTTGTTTTGTTTGATTGAACTTGTTTTCTTCCCTTTTTGCATTCAAAAAAAGGTGCTCATGCAAGCCGACCCTTCCATTTGTTAAGGCCATAGGGCCCGAGGTGTATAAGACTGGAATTTCGATTATGCTGGTGAGCAAAGTTGCCATAGCTGTCGGGGCGTGGGTTTTTGCGCCTCTTACTAGGCATGCTCGGTTATTTATTCCAAAGCAACCTTGCCGCTAACCTTAACATGAGGGAGAGGTCCGATGCAAAGGATCTGCTTTAAAAAAGGAGGTATCTATACCTTTATCACCCCTCAGTGAGGTCCAACCCCTTTGCGGTTGGAGGGGCTGGATGTCCCTCGAGACCGAAAAAGAGGATAGCGGAACTACTTGTATTCGCATATACCCTTCCTTAGGATTTTAGCTATCATTTTGTGACCGTGCATTCAGTCTCATCATTGCAGGTCCCGGCTTCCCCGAGCCCCTGCGTGTGGCGAGGATTCGGTCAAGGATCGGCTCGTTTTTGTGACTGTCGCCCCGTCCATGGTTTTCGCAACTAGTGGGATTGAGGTGACGTCACTTGCCTCGATGGCTCGAGTGACATGCTTGATGAGCTCACTAACAGGGATGTTTGAATGGAATCCGGTCTCATCCTCGTGATGTGGTCAAGCAAAGCCCTCGGGTGGCATTCCGCTTTCTCCATAACCCGCCTTCCAATGCATTCCCCTCAATGGGGATTCTATGGGCTCGGCTAGAGGTGGATTGAACTAGAAGGTTGAGATGACCCTATCTCGCTCTCTAGGCGGGTTGGGTGAAGGTCACGAGGCTCATCTGCATTTTTCTCCCTAGCTCTTGTTCGACGCTGAGGTGGCCTCAGCCCTTCACGGGCCACCCTTCGAACCTCGGTGTCTTGATTTAGGATCAAAGGGCTCGAGCCCCTCGACCTTGGGGGTCCGATAGGGGTCGGTCAGGTGTTTCGTGCATCACCCCATCCTTGGCTTCCACAACCAAAGGGGCTGAGTTAACAACACTTGCCTCGATGGCTCGAGTGTCGTGCTCAATGAGCTCGCTAACGGGTATGTTCGTGTGGAATCCGGGTCCATCATTCGCTGATGGTGTTGGCAGAGCCCTCATGTGGCATTCCACTACTTCTCAACCCGCCTCCCGGTAGATGCCCGAGCCATTCGATAGGCTTAGGTGGCCCATTGGCCTCTCCTCATTGGAGATTCTATGGGTTTGGCTCGAGGTTAGAATCAAACGAGAAAGGTTGAGATGTCCCCGTCCGCTTCTCGAAGCTGGTTTCGCAAGGCCGCTTAGGGCTCATCTTGGTTTTTCTCCCCTAACTCTATTTGACGGGAGGCAGCCTCGAGCCCTTCGTGGGCTGGCCTTTGAACCTCGGTCAGTTGCCGCTCATATCGAATGAGGCGATTATCGCTTTGTGACGCGACGCGAAGCGTTGAGATGCGGCAATAGCATATGCAATGCTTGAATATATGGAATGAATGTATGATGTAATGGAAATGAAAGCGAGGGTCGGTGATGTTACCTTGGTGGCATGAGCGATGGAATGCTCTTACCGGACATGTCCATGTAGGGTTTGGGTCTGATGTTTGCGGCGGGGCTGGTGTAACCTCCACAAGAATCACAATTTTTTTGTTTTTGTCTCTTGGTGGTGATCTGAGCTGTTCGATTGACTTAGGTGACCTAACAGCTTCTCCTTGAAGGAGATTCCACAGGCAGACCCCTTCGAACCCTTCTCGAGAAGGCGGATGCTAAAGCTTGGGGTGCGGAGAACCGTGAATTCGGTTACGTTGGTGAACAAAAACACCATAGCCACTGGGGCGTAGGGTCTAGCGGTTCGTCCAGTTTTACTCAAAGTTTTACACCAGCACACCGTGCCTTTGGTTTTTAAATGTAAGGAGGGGTCGGGTGAAGAGAATGTCTAAACGAGTAGACACTCTCGGCAGCCGTCGAGCGATGTCCACGCCCCAGCTGTTGCTGGGGTCGTAGGCTCGGTAATAAAATTGACACGCAAAGTAAATAAACAAAGGTGCTTATCTTTCGGCGACCGTTTGTTCGGCATTCGCCTGGGCCGTCCGATTGACCTAGGAGGCCCGTTGGGCTCCCCTTGATGGAGGTTCCGTCGTTGGGTCGCTGACATGGCAGACGATGCTGGGGATGATGTAGATGCGGAAGTGACCATACGTCCATTACTGTAGATGATGTGAGTCCCCTCCTAGATTATAGTGGTTTACGTATGCTTATGTTAGGGTCCGCATCTGAGGGCTGATAGCGGCGCCCACAACACTGTAAGGCAAAAGTCGGCGCCTACAACACTGTTTGGGCTCTATCATGCTTAGAAGGGCTTAAAGTGCATGTGCCATCATATCCTAACGATACTTTCCCATAGGCATGTAGGGTATGGTCCTCGGTACTGCGATTGACCTGAGTGTCCTGTCTTACCCTGTGCTCATCATTTATGAAGGAGCAGGGTGTAGACACCCAGGACGTCGGGCGAAGCAAAGCCGGCCCTCAGTCGTCGGGCGAGGCGGAGCCTGTCCTCGGATGTCAGGCGAGGCAGAGCCTACCCTGACGCATCGAGGCGGAGCCAACCTCACCATTGGGCGAGGCGGAGCTGGCCTCGAATGTCGGGCTAGCGGGGCCAGCCCTCACCACCGCTTCGGCGAGGCGAGCTGGCCCTGATCGCTTGGGCGAGGCGAGTCCAAATTTCTGGTCGTCGCGAGGTGGAGCCAACCCTTAGGGTCGAGTGAGGCACACCCAATCTTCGATCAGATGTGCAAGAAGTGTAGATGCGCCTCGCTTGTTGTAAGCATCATTGCTTGATGGTTATTAGTTCTATCTCTTTGGGTACCCCAAAGATTCGGTCCCCGACAAGAGCCCCTGAGCCCCTGTGTGATTCGGATAGAATCGCCCGGGGGGTGTTTTGGCTTGCCAGAGGGTACGCACGAGCGTACCCGACGAGTGTAGCCCCCGAGCCCCTAGGTGATTCAGATTGAATTGCCCGGGGGGTATTTCAATTCGCCAGAGGGTGCGCGCGAGCGCACCCATCGAGTGTAGCCCCCGAGCCCCGGGTGATTCGAATAGAATCGCCCGGGGGGTAATTTGGACCCTTCGTGAGTATGGCTGTGAGATTTTGTGTTTTGGCAACTGGATAGTTTTAAAGGGAACCCAGCATCCCGTTCGCGGGGATTTGTCCAAGGTCAGCCCGGTTGAGATTTGATCGTGGATCGAGACTCCCTTGAGGCTCGTGCACCTAAGTTTTGCCTACTCACGGGCCCATCCCTCGTTGGGACGGCCGTCGAAACTATTGGACCAGGCCTTGAATTCCTGGGCCCAGGTGGGCTGGAGGAATGCTTTTTGACCCATATCCCCTCTACGGGAAAAGAGTCCTGGTCTACCCGGAAGGTGAAACGTCGGAGGTCAGGCGTGGCGGAGCCTGCCCTCGGACGTCGAGCAAGGCGGAGCTAGCCCTAGGACGTCGGGCAAGGCGGAGCCGGCCCTCAGCCGTCGGGTGAGGCGGAGCCAGTCCTCGGACATCGGATGAGGCGGAGCCTCCCCACCATTGGGTGAGGCAAAGCTAGTCCTCGACATCTAAGCGGCGAGCCACCCCTGCACATCCAAGCGAGGTGGAGCCAGCCCTCACCATCGAAGCAGGCGTAGCTGGATCCTTGGACGTCGAGGGAGGCGAGCCTCCCGCCTCGATCGTCGGGCGAGGCGAGTCCAACCCTGGGGGTCATGAGGCGTGAGCCAACCCTTAGGGGTCAGGCGAGGCACGCCCAATCTTCTATTCAGATGGGCAAAAAGTGTAGATGCGATCTTGTCTGTTCAGAAGCATCAACGTTTGATGGTTATTAATTCCACCTCTTTGGGTACCCCAGTATTCGGTCCCCGACAGCTAGGTCAAGGAGCGGAAGACCGTAGTTGACAACACGGATAAGCTCGAGGAAGCCGGCACGCCGTATGTATGGCTCGTAACGCTCATCCCCCTGGTGCACCCTGGTGTGCGTGCGGGGCCTCAAAGGAGGCAAGGGCACCTCTGCGTCGGTGTCAGTCAAGAAGCGTGCTCGATGCGGGCCGTCGTACTCCACCTCAAGAAGAGGGTATAACTAGTGCTGCATGGGAGGGGCCATCCTGTTACAAATTGATAAACAAAGTGTCGGGGACCTAATACCGGGGTACCCTAGAAGGTGGAACCAATAACCACCGAACGATAAAAACTTCTGGATGGATAAGGGCGCCGTAGCGTTCCTTGCTCGAATGATAGGAGTTTGGTTCCGCCTCGCCCAATGCCTTTGGGGTAGCTCTGCCTCGCCCGAGGGCTCAGGGCTAGTCTCCGTCTCGCCCGATGCCTTTGGGGCGGGTACGGTCTCGCCCGAGGGCTCAGAGCTAGTCTTCGACTCGCCCGACGCCTTTGGGGCGGGCATGATCTCGCCCGAGGGCTCGGGCTAGTCTCTCGCCTCGATCGACACCTATGGGCGGGCTCGGGTCTCACCCGAGGGCTGAAGGATAGACTTCGCCGCCTGACCCCGGAGGGGCGGGGTTGGTCTCGCCCAAGAAATAGGGATTGGTCCCCGCTTTCACCCGACGGTTAGGAACGAGCCTCGCCTGCCGCCGATATCTAAAGACTGGTTTCATCTTACTCGACAACTCCTCCCATTCCCTCATAATGATGGGTACAGGCAAGATAAGACGTTTGGGTCAACCATGGCTCCAAGGACCATACCGCACCATGGCAGGGAAAAGTCACGCCGGGGAACGACGGACAGTGCTTTTAGACCCTTCCGGGCGCCAAGCAGAGCCCAAAAAGTGTTACAAAGTGCAGTTTCTTTGCCCTATAGAGTTGTAGGTGCCGCCTTCACTCACGGGACACGTAACCCGATGAAGATATACGACAACCGCTATGCTCCGTAAAAGGATTTGTTATCTCCACTTGACGACGGGTATTCCGTCACCACCCTATGGACCCAAGGGAGCGATGCTCGCTTCCCCACCCCCAGTGTCCACCAAGACAAGACCTTGTCCACGGCGCTACTCCAGCACTCCGACCTGCGGCCCTTCTCGACAAAGACTCATAGGAACCGTAAGGCGTGCGAGGCAAGGTCAGGGGGAGGCTCATAAGTCAAAACCATCAGACTATGGCCCATACCTGCAAGGGTAGCATTCTCAGAACCAACCTAACATTCTACGAGACATCGACAGATTGTAGGCGCTTATCTTCCTTCGCACTCATCGTAATGAAGGACCAGTCGGTAGAAGTGAGCCACAAGACTAAGTAGAGTACGATCCTAAAGCCCTCACCCTTGTAAAAAGCCACCCCTTCCTCTATAAAAGGGATGCGCTTCCTCCTCGAGGGGGGACTTCGATCGAAATGCCCAGAAGACACACACACACACCAAGCGCTACCAAGCTCTTGACCTCCTTTCAACCCTTCCATCGAGACTTGTGACCAGCCCCCTCTCGATCGCTTATACCACCTACTACGAACCGCTCATGGTGCTAATAACACGAGCAAAGAACAAACCGGACGTAGGGACATTCGCTCAACTAGTATAAATCTTGTGTCCTTTAGCGCACCATCCGAGCCTAGCGCGCATTATTATAAATTTACTTGCCGGTGCCTATACGAAACACCGGCGGTTGGTGCGCTGTAGGGGGCTTTATGCTCCCAAATCGGGCCTCGGATGGCCACCCATGCAATCACCGGGCCCCGGCGCAGCATATGTGCTTTCATGCGACCTAGATTTCATCATCACACTAGGAGGAGAACTAGCGCCACCCACACGGCCGCACAGCCTCTCCTTCCATCAACCTCACCATCCGAGGCTTGAGGGCTCATGGGTGACTCCCTTGGACCCCAGCTTATCCAGGAGCCCCACAAGAAGATCACCCTATTTCCGGAAGGCCCCGTGCACGGCGCCCGACAAAGATTTCCATTCGGTCTCCGCAGAACGCCATGGCGATCACCGCCACCTTCCGCACTACGCATGGTTCAAATTACGCCTATGGATGCTGAAGTTCATGGGGGTAATCGAACACGATCTAGAGACACTCTACGGGCTCCTCGTGGAGGATCTAGAGTCATCCTCCACCGACTCCAAAGAATGGGAGCCATCACCCTTCCCAGGAATGCTTCATGACGCAAACCCCGAGGGGACACGCCCAAAACGCCTCCGGAGAAGAGACAACCCCAACAGTAAACCACGACGCCAGATCGAGGCGGAGACGGCGGCTCCATCTCACGTAAGGATGGAGCAAATAAGAGCATGAAAGCTAGAGATCGATGACGCCGGGCAACAAACTTTGTCCGGAGTACCAAACATCGAGGAGGAGATCAAGCGCCGTGGAGACGGTGGCACGCATGCACCTCGGCCGTGATGTGCATAGGAGGATCCTCACCGCTGATGGGACTCTCCTCATTTCGCCGGGCAAGCTGTAACATCGCCAGAGCAACGACCTTGCTACATGACCTTCCGTGAGGCCGCAGAACGTCCGAGGATCGCCGCTATTGCCGAGAAATTCGCGACGTTGCTCGAACGCGGCGGCGGCGGCGAAGAAAGGAAAGCTCGTTGTCTCGACGACGTGAGTCCGACACCACCAAACGCCGCCCTCGATGCGTCCCGCCGAGGACGCGTCCGCTCACCGTGACGCCGCCAATGCGGCGGCCCGCTATCTCGGTACATCAATGTCTTGGCCACGTACGTGACATGCAAAGACCATCGACGCCTCGCAGCGCACTCCATCGGCGATGAAAGAGAAGAAGCCCATCGCCGCTATCATCCTCGATAACGCGGCAGACGCTACGACAGCCAGCGAGGACCGAGCCCGAGTGCCACCGCTCGGCCCTTGGGCCTTCGACCGACACATCCTCAATGCTACGTTCCCCCCGAGGTACCGACCGCCCACCAATATCCTAAAATATTCTGGAGAATCAAACCCCGGGCTTTGGCTCGAAGACTATCGGCTTGCCTGCCAAGCCGGTGGTGCGAGTGATGACAATTTCATTATTCGCAATCTACCGCTATTCTTGGCCGATTCGGCACGAGCGTGGTTGGAGCACCTACCGTCCAACGCCATTCGAGTTGGGCGGATCTCATGGAGATCTTTGTGGGTAACTTCCAGGCACGATAAACGCCTAGAGAAACCCATGGGACCTCAAGAATCGCCACCGTAAGGCCGATGAAACCCTCCACGGCACATTCGGTACTTTTTCCCAGCCAAGGCAACGAGCTCCCTAACATTGCCGACGCCGACGTGATAGGGGCCTACCTATCCAGGACAACCTGCGAATCCCTCGTCCACAAGCTGGGACGCAGGGGTCCGCGGACCACCAAGGAACTCCTTGACATCGCCACCAGCCACGCCTCAGGAGAGGAGGCGGTCGGAGCCGTCTTCGACCGCACCGACGACAAGGCAAGGCAGGACGAGGCCGCTGACGAAGGCACCTCCGACCGTCCCGCCAAGAGAGAATAAGAAGCAACGGCGTGACAACTCGCCATGGTCGCCACGATCAGAAGGTGGACTAAGCCCGCTGAAGGCACATAATCAACCACTTTGAAAAATGCTCGAGGGGCCATGCCCAAACCATGCTTTCCCTGGCCAAACATTTATACAAGGAATGTGGCCTCATACGAAAAATACTTGACCAGAGGCCTCAACAAAGGAGAGTAGGGAAGGAACCGCCCCAGATGACGACGCCGAGGAGAAGGACGACACCTTCCCAACTCCAAATGGTGCCCTCATGATCTTCGGAGGATCAAGCGGCCCACGACTCCAAATGCCGCCAAAAGGTTGCACGCCGCGAGGTCTATACGGCCGAACCGACCACGCTTAGCCTTCCTCCGATGGTCAGAATCTGCCATAACCTTCGATCGAGCCGACCACCCGAAAGCGCCGGCCCCACACCCGGAAGGTACCCACTTGTCGTCGACCCGATCGTCACCCCAAAACGGCTCACAAAGGTACTAATGGACGGAGGCAAATGCCCTCAACATCATGTACGCCAAAACGCCGACGAGATGGGCGCCGATCAAACGAACCTCCGTCCCCATCCGAGCACCCTTCCATGGCGTCGCACCGGTAGGCGTGCCATGCCACTAGGGGCGCATCGATCTACCCGTCACTTTTGGGGATCGGGTCCACCATGTGATTGAGACCTCTCACCTTTGACGAGTGGGGTCCCCCTCCCTTTTCACGCCATCCTAGGATGACCATGTTACGCAAAGTTCATGGCCGTCCCCAACTATAATGCACCTTGCTGTCAAGATGCCAGCCCCATGGGGTCATCACCATCGGCACCTCCTTCCAGCCAAGGCCACGAAAAGCGAAGTCGAATGCTATGATCACGCCTCTCACGGCCGTCAGCCTCCAAAGAGCTCATCACCCTCGTGGAGGAGGTTGCCAAAAACGCCTCGACGCCAAGACAACAACCGGTCGCTCAAACCAAATTGAGGGCACCAAGGAGGTCCTCAGAGACCCTAGAAGCTCCGAGGCTAAGAGGGTACGCATTGGTACTACGCCTCCTCCGAATAGGAAAGCGCCGTCGACTTCCTCCACGATAACAAAGGTATCTTTGCATGGAAACCCTCGGATATGCCAGCATCCCGAGGGAGGTCACCGAGCATACCTTAAAATCCACTTCGCTCCAAGCCGCTGAAGCAATGCTCACTACCGCTCGACGACGAGAAACGCAGGCTATCATCGACGAGGAGATAGCCAAACTATTAGCCGCAGGATTCATTATGGAAGTAAACCACCCGTAGTGGCCGGCAAATCCTGCTCTCGCACGAAAAGAAGAGTGAGAAATGGAGGATGTGTGTCGACTACACAGTGCTCAACAAGGCGTGCCCAAAGGACCCGCTTTCCTTTACCACGCATTGGCTAAATAGTTGATTCCACCTCGTGGTGCGAAAACCTCTCGCTTCCTTGACGATACTCCGGCTACCACCATCAGATCGCGATGAAAGAGTCCGACCAGCTCGCGACGCCTTTCATCACCCCTTCGGATCATTCTCGCTATGTTTCAATGTCGCTCGTCCAAGAATGCTAGGGCAACTTACCAACATTGATGCTCAACTCGCTTGTGGACCTCATCGGGTGGACCATTGAGGCCTATGTTGATTTACATCGTAGTTAAGTCCAAAAGGACCGACCACCTTGTCGCCGACTTCAACAAACCTTTGCGAAACTCAACGCAAAAAAGATCAAACTCAATCCCTAAAAATGTGTTTTGGGGACCCAAAGGGCATGCCGCTTACTTTTGTTGTCTCTCGAACGAGGCATAGAAGCCAACCCAGAGAAAATCTCAGCCATCACAAGAATGGGGCCCGATCCGTAACATAAAAGGGGTTCAAGAAATCACAGTGGTGCCTTGTCGCCTCAAATTCATTTCACGCCTTCTACGAACGAGGACTTCCCTTTATCGACTCCTAAAGAAAGTCGACCACTTTAAGTGGACAAACCGAGGCACAGGGAGGCACTTGACATGGTTAAATAATTTCTAACTAAACCGCCGGTCCTAGTCCCTCCGCAACAACGAGAATCCCTCCTCACAGATATATCGGCCACCACGCAAGTGGTCAGGCCCGCCTTTAGTAGTAGTAGAGCGAGAGGAAGAGGGCACGCCTTCAAGGTACATCGCCTCGCCTACTTCATCAATGAGGTGCTATCCAACTCCAAACCCGCTACCCCCAAATCCGTAAAAACTCCTCTACACCATCCTCATCACTAAGAGAAAGCTACGCCATTACTTCGAGTCACACCTGTGATGTACCGTGGACGTCCTTCCCCTACGGCGAGGTCGTCCGTGAGCCAAGACGCTTCTGGTGAAGAACCGCAAAGTGGGCGCCGAGCTGATGGATCGTGGCATTACTTATGCCCCCTAACAACGATCAAATCCTGTGCCGGTGACCATCGCAGAGTGGACCGAGGTCCAGATGCAATAACAATCGTCGATCAAGAGTACTCGGACGATGTACTTCGGACGGATCACCGAGGAAGAACGGCGCCGGGCGTGGAATAGTCTTCATATCTCCCCTCGTGGTCCGCATGAGGTACATGGTTCGCCCCACTTTCCCTCATCAAACAATATCGCAGAATATGAAGCGCCATCAACGGCCTACGAATCGCCATTGAGTCGGGCATCCGACGCCTCGACGCCGAGGCGACTCCTACCGGTCGCCAACCAGGTCATGAAGGAGTCAAGCTACCACGACGCCAAGATGGAGGCATACTGTCAAGAAGTCCGACGGCTGGAGGACAGATTCGATGGCCTCGAACTCAACCACATCCCAAGGCGCCTCAACAAAGTAGCCGACACGCCGCCAAAGCAAAGATCCGCCGAGAGCCGCCCCCCTGCAGCGCCTTTGCCAAATGATCAACACAAACCCCAGACGCTACATGGGGTCGTAATAAGCCAACGATGGCCCATCTAGTCCGATCCTAGGGGCTAATCCGCCAATCGCCCCGCCCGAATTCCGAGGTTATGGCGCTTTGAAGAGGACCTAGCAGCAATGAGTCCGACCTCCCGACGATCGAGAACGCTTTACCTCGACTACCTCCTCCGCAACATACTACCAACGGACGAGACGGAAGCCCGACAACTCGCACGCCGTGCCAAGTCCTTCGTTCTTGTAGAGGGTGAACTCTACAAACGGGGTCACATCGGGATCCTGCAGCTCTGTATCCCTGGCGAACAGGGAAACTTCTGCTAGGCGATATCCACGGTGGGGCTTGTGGTCATCATGCCACACCAAGGACCTTAGTTGGGAATGCATTCCGATAGGGCTTCTACTGGCCTACCGCAGTAGCCGATGCCGAGCAAATTGTACGCACCTACGAAGGATGTCAGTACTACGCTCGGCAAACTTACCTCCCGACCCAGGCACTCAGGACGATCCCCATCACGTGGCCCTTTGCGGTCTGGGGGCTCGACCTGGTTGGGCCACTCAAAAAGGCGCCCAGGGGCTTCACCCACCTGCTTGTCACCATAGATAAATTTACAAAATGGATTGAAGCTCGACCAATCTCCACGATCAAATCCGAGCAAGCTGTGCTATTCTTCCTTGACATCATCCATCGCTTCGGAGTACCGAACTCCATCATCACGGACAACGGCACGCAGTTCACCGCAGAGGGACATTCATTCGATTCTCGCGACTTAACAACACATCCGGATCAATTGGGCAGCCGTCAGACACCCCTGGACGAACGGGCAGGTCGAACGCAAAACGGGCTTGCTCCTTCAAGGCCTTAAGCTCAGAATTTTCAACCGGTTGAACAAGTTCATGCTACCCGGCTCACCGAAGCTTCCGCCGTTTCGGAGCCTAAGGACAACATCTAGCCGGGCCACCGGCCACACACCTTTCTTCATGATCTACGGTTCGAGGTCGTTCTTCCAACGGACCTTGACTATGGAGCACAAAAAATCGAGCGCGTATGATTTAACAGGGGCCGAGGCATCCCACCAGACGCCATGGACCAACTAGATGAAGCCCGCGACATCGCCTCCTCCGCTCAAATAAGTACCAAAGAAAGTGTTGCGATGGTACCACAACCGGCCGGTGCGGGTCGATCCTTCAACGTCGGGGACTCGCCCTCCGCTTTGTGCAGAGCAACAAGGACCGCCACAAACTCTTGCCGCCTTTGGAAGGGCCCTACGCCGTCATGGAAGTACTTCGCCTGCACCTACAAGCTAAAAACATCAACGACGAGGTGTTCACCAATGCCTCGAACATCGAATACCTATGTCGCTTCTACCCCTAAATAAACGCATACTTTGTCCCGATCGCTTTTTGTCTTTACAAATCCTCGAAGCTTTAGTGACATCCCACCCTAGCAAAATGCAAGGGGTCGACCTCACTCAGGGCTGGTACAAACGATATAAGTATGTTTACCTCACTTAACATCCCATGTGTCAAACTTTCTAAGTTCCTCCCAAAAACTAGGACTTCGAAACTGATTCGAGTAATAACCGGTACGATCAAGTAGAAACCCACGCCCAAAGCAGCCTATGGCCTCCTCGGCCACCAACAGGATCGTAATCGTTCCGCCTGCATTCCCAAGTTTTTGTGAGCTAAACTATGAGAAGAATCTAAGGCACCAAAAACCTCCTCCAAAGTAAAGGAAACTAAAAATGGTTTGCCACAACAAAACACGAAGATTTGTTCATTTTGCACAAATTCACCGCTACAAAACAATCTCATCACGAAAAAGGGCTAATGTACTCTTAAATTCAAAAGACAAGCCACCGGGGGCTCCCCACAAAACTTTTTTCGATTACAATCTTCAACCATTCGACTATAATCAAGCACTACCACGGTCGTAGAAGACAACCTCTTCAGCACAAGCACCGTAGAAGGAGCTCTTCGTCGCCGCCAAGGACATGTACATGGGCCAGTTCATCATCATGCCACCACGCCACGCCCCCATCCATGACGCCTACCACTCCGCAAGACCTTCAAGGCGCCACCATCTCGCAACGCCGAGCACCACGCCGGGATCGTGGTGCCTCTCCGCCGGGCATCCGGACTACGCCATCATCATCAACCGCAACCCCGACAACGGTGCCTTAAATGGAAGGCCCTTCCCACCGTGGGAGGTCGCAATGAATGACGACGAGGGTCGACGATGCTCGGGCGCCCTCCAAAGATTCTCCTCTCTTCGCAGATCAAGCTCTTCTCGCAAAGGCGGCCCGCACCACCTCATCTACGTTGGATGACCTCCACCGACATCACGCCTCCGAATCAGGAGCGGATCGCTGAGTTTCTCTCTCTCTCTCATTACCTTCCTCACTTTCAGAACCGCCGCAACGCATCTGGACGATTCAAAGGAAAGGAAGAAGGAGAGGTAGCTCAGAGGCGTAAGAAGAGGTGCGATGAGAACTCTCCTTCCTCCCTATTTAAAGAGGAGACACCGTAGCTAAGGAAAGGTGAAAGGTTGGACGAAAAACCCTCTCCCTTCCCCTCCTTAGATACGGAATCAATGCTGATAGACACTGAGGGGACGCTACGGAATCGACGGACGCGCTTCGATCGACGATGGCGCCCCCTCCGTCAAACCGACATCGCCTTGGTATGGCCCGCCACCGACCCGCTCCGGACGCAAAGAATTAAGGCGCCCACATGGGCGCATAACCCTTTCGCCTCCCATGTAGGACCACTAATGATCCGACGATAGGATCTCTGTGAAGGGGAGCAAACGATGAACGAATGTCCAAAGAAAGATAAGCATCTCGCTTTCTTACTTTACGCTGCTAAAATTCTTTACCGAAGCTTCCACCCATCAAACGGCAGGACATGAACATCACTGGGGCTGCCGAAAGTGTCTACCAGCCTAGATATCCTCCTCACCCGACCCTCCGTGACGCTTGAAACCAGGGGCGAAATACGGGCATAAAACTTTGAGTAAGACTATCGAACTAGCGCACCCCACGCCCGATAGCTACGGTGTTTCGCTCACCGTAAAATCACACTCATGCCCCCCGCGTCTGGGCTTCGACGCCCGCTTCTCAAGAAGGATTCAGAGGGGTCCGCCACGTAATCTCCCCCAAAGGAGAAGCCGTCAAAGTTGCCCAAGTTAATCGAACGGCTCGGATCGCCACCAAATACGAAAACAAAGAATAGCGATTCTTATGCGTGTTACTCCAACCTCGCTACAAACGCCAGGCCCGAACCCATATGGTAGGAGCTTTTCCGCCACTCATGCCACCAAGGTAACGCTATCGACCCCACCTTTATTTTTCTGATTAAATTTTGCATTCAAAAGATTACATATGCAAAATGTTGCATCCCAACGCTGCGTCGCGTCCACGAAACGCCGCTGTCACCTCACTCGATATAGGTGACAGAGGTCGAGGTTCAAGGTCGGCCCCGCCAAGGGCTCCAGTCACTGCATACCAAAATGAGCCAGGAGAAATAATCGAGACGAGCCCTCAATGCCTTGCCCGACCCCGCCGTAAACGAATGTGGGCTCTCTACCTTTTCTCGCTCGATTCTAAACCCCCGAGCCAAACCCATAGAATCTCCATCGAGGAGAGGCCATCGTCACCGAGCCTATCGAATGGCTCGCATCTGCTTGGAGGTGGGTTAAGAAGTTGTGGAGTGCCACCAGATGGTTTCGCCGACCCCATCAAAGAAATGATGGACCCAGATTCCACACTTAACGCATTCAAGAAGCGAGCTCATTGAGCGCTGATACTCGAGCTGCCGAGGCAAGTGTCGTTTACTCAAATTTCCTCCGATTATGTAAAATCGAGGACGGGTAACACGCAATTACGGGCCGACCCCTATCGCAGACTCTCGACAAGGCCCGGGCTCGAGACGCCAATATGTGGACACAGTTCAAGGCCCCTACCTTGCCGAGCCCATAGAGTCCCCTTTTGGTGATTTCTTGGATGACAAAAGGTGGAATATTGCAATGCCATCCAAGGACTTCGCACGACCGTGGTCACAAAAACCGTGGATTGATTCCATCCAAACGCTCCTTGGCCTCAAGAATAATTCATTCAAGAAATGCAAGGGACCGACCTCACTGGGGTCGGTTAGGGTACGGCTACCTCCCTTCCTTTTTTCAAAGAAACTCCTCAGATAGAGACCAAATGGGCAAGATCTAGGGGAACAAATTGGTAAGATCGCAAAAAGATCAAACAAAACGAAATTACGGCAAAATTATGAAACCGTGTCCACTCGAAATACCGACGCTTGTTCACATATTACATATAAGTTGTGCTCAAAATTATTCGACTAACTACTCCCACGAAGGAGAACCATTTCTTTCAGACTATCCTCCGTGTTCTTTCGCAAGGGGAGCTACCACCTTCTCAATCGCCTCCAGCTCATCATCCTCATAGGTAGGTGGAAACCTTTGCTCATCACCTTCAAAGTTGATCTCCTTCTCGTAATGAGCATGGGCAACGGTGAAGGCCCTGAGTAATCCCAACATGTGAAAAGCACTCTCCTCAAGATGGCCCACCCGAGCCATGATACTGCGGCACGAGCCGCAAGCTGGCTGGTCTCCACCGCTCCACCACCTTCAGTAGGCATCAAGGACCACCCCGACCATAGCTTGCGTATGATCGCTCATCGCTTCTCGCAGGTGAAGGGTCCTTCAGACATGGCCAAGCTCCTTTTCTAGCTTGATAGAGACGTTTTGCGTTGCAACCTTCGCTCACCCTCGTCACCGAGATCCACCCGGAGGAACGGGACTACCTCAACGTCCTCATCCACCTTCAATGAAGGGCCATGGCCCTACTTCTCGGCCTTTCCGTCTGCGAGGTCCCGCCCATCTCCAGCTCCTTCAGACTCACGGCCTTCTCATCAGCCATGCTTTCCTCCCAGACTCCATCTCGCCTCCTTTCGAGCCTCGAAATCTCCTCCTCATCTAGCTTTGACCTCGCTGACAAATCCTCAAACATCCCAGTGGCCTCCTCCGTCCTCACGCTGCCTGGGCCTCCCCGCTCCTGGCGGCAAGCAAGTCAGGCGGCCATATCTACTCAGAGCTAGGCCTCCTCGAAAGGCGATCCCACTCCGCCTTCCGCCACGGAGGAATCGATTTATTCCAACGTATGAGCAACAAGTCTCCAAGAGGAAGAAGATTGGTATTAGAAATCTGAAACACAAAACATGCGAAGAAAGAAGAAAACCAAGTGAGTACCAGGGTAGTAGGAACAACGATTTCAGGGCTCCTCCGCCCCGCCTCCAGGCATCCAAAGATGGTTAAAATCCCAACATCAAGACCCTCTCGCCCATGCTTCTCAGCATGATTATCGAGCGGCGAAAAGAGCGACGCCGGATCCTCGGCGGCCATCCATCGAAGCGGGCGGCTCCCCGCGACGGGAGAGCGGCTTCCTCCCGAAAGGGGCCGGAGGTGGCTCCTCCCCGACCCTATGGGCACCATCCACGCCGAGGACCCTCCAACCGGACCTCCTCCACCGGGCAGCCTTCAGCGCTGGATCCACTGGGCCTCCGGTGGCGCGGATCGCACCGTGCCCTCAAGCACTACATGGAGCCCGCCGCCGGCCGATCCTAGATTGGCGCGTCACCACCTCCACCGCACGGTATAAGCGTCCCTACCGCGGCATACCACGCCCACCATGGAGGAAGCCGCCGCTGTAACCTCCACGACGCATGCCCACGACGCACGCCGCCGGTTCGCTTAACGCAGATCCAACGTCGGGCACCACTCCTCGCCTCAAATGGGTGACGCCTTGGCGACGCCCATCTCGTCCCTGAATGGCGAGACTTCTTCTGGGCGCCACCCGTGGGGGTGACCCATCCCACAAGAACCTACACAAAGCTAATAGCCATTAGATCAAAATAGAAATGGAAAAAGGATGAAAATAGGGGAATCAACAGCTCACGCTGACGCCCGCCTGGTAGGTAAGCATTTTGGGGACGTGATCCCCTCGTATCCCCCTGCCCATCTCAAGGGACCATTTTGAGCCCGCCTCGCCTGGGCAAGGCTCCGTGTAAGCAGGAGGCCACCCCATTGTCTCAGGGGCTGCACCGCAGCCGCCTCCCACCATCGCTTCATGGGACGCGCACTGCAGCCACTCCCCTCCCTGTCTTGGGGTGCTGTGGCACCAGAGCCACTCCTCCACCATCACCTTGGGGTCGATAGCAGCAGCCCGCTTATCCTCCATCCATCGGTCCTCGACCGGCACGCCGCGCGGTTGACTGACCCACCGCCTCCACCGACCTCACCGATTCACTTCCCCTCGCTGGGAACAAGAAGGGTCCCCGCACGGACGGGTGGCCACTTGTCGCATGTCCTCATCCTCCGTGATCGCCCTAATCCACGCCGACGGCCACCTCATCGCCTGCCATCGCCATCGCTGCTGCCGCCATCATCATCGGGCCATGTCCTCTCCCCGATCCCGCCTCCTGCTCGCTTATTTCGCCTTTCATCCGCTTTCCCTTGCTTTCTGTCCCGCTTCGCCACGAAGTTGATTTGCCACCGCCACTCACTTTGTCCTTCGGCAGCAGGGAACCGGACCATCTTCAAGACTAGCCCCTACTGGTCCCAACGCTACAAAAGTAAGTATTAAAAATGGAGATTCAGAAAAGAAAAGAGCACGGGAGAAGAGGGCTTACGAATTCGAGGAACCTGTGCCCGGTCAGATTGGGGGATGTCCGCACCGGATACACAATGTCGAGGACGCCGCTTTTGAGTCCTTCATCGCTCTCATCGCCGCCTCCTTAATGTGTCAGTCGCTACTTCACCAAAACGGGAGTGTCTAGGGCATCATCAACAAGCACCGCCGGGCCCACTCCTCGCAATAGGCGACATTCCCTGGCATCATCCGATCCTTCAGGCTTGGGTGGAAAGAAGGCGGAGAGGTGTTTTCTGTCTTTGGACCGGATGCGCCCACCCACTCGCATGATAGGCAGGGTCGACAATCCCTCAATATAAAACCCCTTTATGCCCTCCCTTGTTGGATATGGCTGCAGATGAATGGGTCACCTCACCGGTATCCAGATGAATGGCGGCACATCATTGGCGCTGCTCACATCTTTTCCTCCAATCTTCCTCTTCGACAAACTAATGGTAAAGAAATACCGGCCATAGATCAAAATGGGGATCGATCCTCGTGAAAACCTC
>CAJGYO010000660.1:0-111919 GCA_904845875.1 Miscanthus lutarioriparius | reverse complement strand
CGACGGAGTGCCGGTGAGTTCTCTGTTCTGATTTTTTGCTCTTGATTATCACCGCATCGTGCGCTGAAAATGAGTGATTCGGTCGCTCCGTTGCAGAAGTACGACAACATCACAAGAGGTGTCCTATGCGACGGCGTCGCGAGTGTGATCAAAGAAGGCACAAGAGCTTCCCAAGCGGCCATTCTTCATGTAAGCGACCAGAGACCACCTGCAGGCTGCCGCTCTGAAACCAAGACATTCAACAGTCTGCTGACTGATCCTGAACATACCTTTCCTTCATGTCCTCCACTCCAAAATTCTATTCCAGGGTCCTTCGCTGATCTAGGCTTCCTGTCGTGGTACCTGGCGGGCAAGATGAAGGCGTTCGACCGGCGCGGCCACGTGGCCAAGCTCTGCGTCGTGCTCCTGCCGCTGCTGCTGGCGGCGATGGTGGCGGTGTCGCGGGTGGACGACTACTGGCACCACTGGCAGGACATGTTTGGCGGTGGGATTCTTGGTAGGCACTCTCCCCTGTTTCAAGTTTCAGTTGGCTCACCTACTGTCCGTGTCGTCCACCTGCTGCCAACTACGGGTACTCTTCTCTTCTGTTCTGGATAGAGATGAGATCTCAGGCTCACGCGCTCGTTTGGTGTGGTGTGGTGTTGTCCCTGCAGGGTTGGTGGTTGCGTCGTTCTGCTACCTGCAGTTTTTCCACCGCCATCCGGTGAACAAGGTACGCGGCTTCCTGTGCATGTGCAGTTGCTACACGAACGACAATCCAGCCTGCATTTGTTTATTTCCAGCATAGTACAGCGCTCACGTACACATTACATAACACGTAACGTAACACCCCCGTACTTATTTACTTACCTCTATAAACATACGCAGGCGTGGGAAGCTGAGTTAACTCAGTTGGAAACATAGCATGCATAGGAAGCTGAACTAATTCAGTTGATCGAGAGTGTAGTAAATGTAAGCATAGACCATTTAGATTCAACTTCTCATCAAGATGAATTTAGATGTCTATTTTCTTCTTAATTAATTATTAGTTATAATTATGATTATATACAATTAATATAAAGATGCTACCTGCTTCCATATAGTTTTTAAGGATTAAGTTCATTTGTCCCTCAACTATTGTGTTGGTCTAATTTTAATCCACAACTACAATATCGTCTAGTACCGGTACCCATATGTCAAAAGCTGTTCACTTTTACCACACAGGCGGGGGGCAAGGCTGTTTTAACCGGCGTTGGCCGGTTTTGATCCGCCCACGCTGGCGTTGACCGTCACGTGGGGCCGGCTATATAAGCGAACCGATCGAAATAACACACCTTCCGGAAACTCCGTCTTCCACGGACACTTAAGCACCAAAGAAAGCAAGCTACACCGGTAGGATTCCGTCGAGCACACCTCAAGGAGAACTCGAATAATCCGTTTTTTTCCTCCGGGATCTAATAATGAGCGAATTTACAATACTTAGTCAATTTCATACAACGAGTCTTAGAAATACATTATTATAGTACAAGTTAAGAGTGCGGAAATTAAACAGTGGAATTAAAATAAACATCTAACGGTAGAATACAAGGATCCGTCTGTGTCTACCAGAAGAATCATCCATACAACAGCTACTCTTCAAGCTGCACCTGCAGCAGGGGTAAATAAACCCTGAGTACACAATGTACTCACAAGACTTATCCGACTAGTTGAAATAATTTTCTGACTCTAAAGGATATGATAAGCTTTATGGGTTGCTGAGTTTCCTTTTTACGAAAAGCAATACTAGTTGTAAATCCTTATGTATGTGTTTTATTAGCGGTCATGATTAGTTCATTAGCTAACCATTCTCGTAAGTCCCGGTTTTACTTTCAAGCAAGAGTTGAGCAATCAGGTCAATTTCACCATCTTTCATCTTTCGGTTCTTACTACGGTGCTAGATTGTAGACAAGTCGTACCGGGTTACCCGGCGATTCACGAATCAATGTGCCCAGCTGGGTACTCCGAAACACACGCCCCGTTTGCATCCCAGGCACAAGCAGGACCAACCCATCACTCTCCTGTCAAGGGGTCTAGGTCCCAAATCAAACTTGGACTCAAGCCCCACACGAGTCTCGGACTCGGTGTAGTGCTGAACCTCTACCATCCCCACCTCCAATTAGTCGGTCCGGAAGAGCGGAACCCACGATAAGAAAATGCTTGAGCCTTTCACTGCTCCCATAAATAACTATGTGCTCGGGATAATAAATCTATGACTACGACTAGAATCCAATGCAGCAGTCGATCCTTAACCGACCACGGACACGAAAAATAGTGTAACCAAGCTATGCCCCATTGGCCTCGGGACACAACCCCTTACACCCACCAATACCCGTACCATATCCATGCCCGGTCTCCATTTTTCTTTCACCATTTCATGATAAGAGTGATAATAATAATCACCTATTGTGAGTAACAACAGGTTACTCAAGCTACCGAAAATTCTAAGCATAGCAGCTACTCGATCTATGCTAGTAGCACTTATAGGTAGGTATATCTATGCATGTAGTTTCCATTAAATGCCTGTAACGTAAATACGCATCACACATATATATCCAGTGATCATTCAAAATAAGGGTTATGTACTGGGGCTTGCCTTGGACAGGCGTGGTGTCAGCAAAGTCAGTCGCTGGTGGCTCTAGGGCTTCCTCCTGTACGAAAATCTCCTCCTCGTACTCTTTAATTATCTTCTCGTACTCCTGCTCACCCGCGGTCACGAACTCTACCAACTCGTTATCTACATGCACAAAATGATGATGCAACGCTTAGTAATATGGCAACAGCAACTCTTAAAATAAGAATACATCTACCAAGCTAACTCTAATGACTAAGATGCTAAGCTACCCATACTTTCCACTAAACAGGTATGAAACATTCGAGTATTATCTTAGCAATCAAAAATGCATTTCTTACTTTATTTATGATTTCATATGTACTAAAACAAGGAGTACTTAACTACCCTATTTTTCAACCTATTCTAAGGCTACAAAAATCACAGTGAGCACATAATAATAGAATGAACCTACTGTAAAAATTTCAAAGCTATTACCAATTTACCATAAAAATTCCTATAAATATTAAACTAAATAATGCTAAGCTTTCCTAAATAAATTAATGAACCTAACATCCACACAGATAACTATAAACTAACTACACCAACAGATAGATCACATTTTTATAAACCTAACAAATTTTGTTTCACTATTTTTGGACGCCTACAGAATTTACTATAATTTTCCAAAGATCAGCTCAAAACTAAATTAGAAAAACATTTGCTAATTTGTTGGAAAAAGAAAAACCAATCCTCGCGTGGCCCATCCGCGCGGCCCTACGTCTTGTGCAGTAGCGACCCACGAACCTGACCTGCAGCATAAGCATTACGACAGAGAGAGCCCGCCGTGTGCCGACCATCTTGCAAAAACACCCTAAAAATCGGACAAACTAACCCGTAGTCCATGCCACTATTCCTAGAGAGACAACTATACAACAAAACCCTTGGAAACACCCTCCTTTACAACGGCATGGTCCTCAGCCACCCGCGCGCGCGCCGGCACGGCGGCGATGGCATTGGACGGCCATGCCGGCCAGCTGAGACCCGCGCTGGCTCCACTAACGGGCCGATCCCGTCTATAACCCTAGCGCCTACACTAGCCTAGGTTATAGGAGCGGCGAGCTCATGAATTGGCGACCACGGCCCTTGACCCATGCTTGCGACGATGGGCGCAACCATGTCGACCACCCACAAGCCACCACGGGGAGAACTAGCTAATGCTATAGCATCAACGTCGTTACCTTGGTTACGGCTGTGGTGATGGTTTGGCGAGGATTCCCGAACCGGGCTGGCCACGTCTTGGGTGGCGGAATCTTGGCGGACGCTCAGAGACGACAGCGGTCGAGTCGGTGGTGGGGTGGAGCTGGTAGCGATTAAACCAAAACACGCATGACGAAGAAGGGAAGGCAAGGCGTACCCTCTGAGGCGTGGGCAATTGGGCTTAGGTGGAGAGATGGGAGGCTGCCCTCGGTCATGGTCGGGCGTGGCCTTAACGGCATCTTGGCGGAAAGATGCCAAATTAGGCGCTGGTCGGGCCTTCAACAAGGCGGTGAGGGGTCGGGACGGTGAGGAGGCGTGAGGTGGAGGTGCGAGCGAGGCGAATCGAATAGAGCGACCTATCTCACAGCGCACTCATGGGCGCAAGGCGTCGGCGGCGGTAGAGAAAGCAGAGGGGAAAGAGGAAGAGAGAGAGAGACGGCGGCACGACGGTGAGCTTCGGCTCATCCACGCCTATGGCGGGATCGAGTGTGGAGACCGGGAGACCCACACGTCGGCGCTAGTCGATGGACGTGCGCACCCAACCGGCGTGGCCCGCACGGCCGTAGTGCCATAAATGGCATAGCGACGGTAGCGCGCCCGTGTCGTGGCACCAAACCGGGCCAGGCTTCGAGGAGGCGGGCGCAATGAGAGAACACGAGCTCGACGGATGGGGCGGCAGCGGCGGCGACTAAGGCATGGCATGAGGCGGTGGTGGCGCGTCGGCCACATGGCGGTAGAAACCACCCCACCGTGCAAGCGGCGGCGGCGGCTCCGTGGTCGAGCCAAAGTGGCCAAGACAGGGCAGCCGTGGCTGTCCAATCACGATAACAGCAGCGCGCGCGTGACTGATCGCATCGCAGCAGCAAGTGGCAGCGCGCCCGAGGCATGGTGACCGCACCTCTGGCGAGGAAACCGACTAAGGGCGTGCCATGCACCCTTTTTAAAGCATCCAAATCAACAAATCGGTTGGCCAAACACCCAAACCATCTTTGCTATACCTAGGAGGGTATATTAGGCTACTAAAACAAGCCATAATACAACACCACTTCTTAACCCAATTTGTCTACAAAAATTACCAAACATAGCTTTGTCAATTTGTTTTCAGACATAAGAAATCGACTAAGTCTTGGATTGGATTTGCTTCAAATTCGATTTCCCAGCTATTAAAAATGTTAGCTAGTGTTATCATTTTTTGACCGCAGGTATTTCGTTGTCATCTACAAAGTTTGTACTTCAAACTTTATTTAAATATCACATACATGTTCTATAACATTTTTGCTTACTAAAAATTGGTTTTAAACCCTATGTGATATAACATGACTATTGAATTAACTTTCATTTCGCATTTCCGTTGATCGTTTTGAGTTACGGAAGTTGATCTACACTCTTTATTACATGCATTAACACATAAACATGATGCTCATGACATGTTTTTGTAAATGATTTATAGTGTAACACTGAGGGTGTTACAAATCTACCCCATAAACAAAATCTCGTCCCGAGATTTCATGTGCCTAGTGTGGGAAAAGAGATAAGAAATACATTTCAATGTAAACAACTACCTCAGTGAACTAGAAAGAAGGTGGGGATAATGCTTCAAGATATAGCTTTCTTGCTCCCACGTTGCTTAGATCCTCCGAGCGATTTTGCCAACTGAACTTTGTAGAACTTCACCATCTTGTTTTCTAGTCACTCTTTCTTTCTCATCTAAGATCTTGACAGGATGCTCAATATAAGACAAGTCGGGCTGGAGGGGAAGTCCGTCAATTTCCACCGCTTCATCAAGGACCCACAAGCATTTCTTTAATTGGAAAACATAGAAGACATTATATCTGTGACAAAATATCAGGAGCTAGATACGGTGGGCGCAGAACCACACTGGCCAAAATCTTGTAAGGTCCAACATAGCGAGGCTAGCTTCCCATGGACACCAAATCGATGTACACCTCTCATAGGAGATACCTTGAGATACACATGATCACCAACTTCAAATTGCAAGGGCCTTCTTCGCTTGTTTGCATAAGTTTTACGGCGACTTTGAGCTGCTTTCAAATGGCTCACGAATAATCTTGACTTGTTCTCGAGCTTCTTTGATAAAATCAGGCCCAAAATACCCATGGTCACCTACTTCAACCTAGTTAAGTGGTGTCTTACATTTCCTACCATATAGGGCCTCAAAAGGTGCTATACGAATGCTTTCTTGATAGCTATTGTTGTAAGAAAACTTAGCTAAGTTCAAGCATTCATCCCACTTTTCAAGAAAAAAATGGCACAAGCTCTCAACATATCCTTAAGTACCTGATTTACCCTTTCTTGGTGACCGTCAGTTTGCGAATGATAAGCTAAACTTTGAAGGCGACTAGTACCAAGACACTCCTAGAGTTGCTCCCAAAAGCGAGAGACAAAGACTGACCCTCTATCAGAGACAATAGTAAGAGAAACTCCATGCAGGGTCACAATCCGGTCAAAATACAACTTGGCATACTTCTTGGCTAAATATTTGGTATCCACTGGGAGAAAATGAGCATACTTGGTTAGGCGATCCACAATGACTCAAATAGAGTTATAGCCCTTGGACGTGCGGGATAAACCCACAATGATATCCATGGAAATATCTTCCCATTTCAAACAGGGATAGGCAAGGGTTGCAAAAATCCCAGGGTACGCATATGGTCTGCCTTAACTCTACCACAAGTATCGCACTCCGTGACATACTTGGTGATATCCTACTTCATATTGGACCACCAATACAAGTGGCGCAAATCATGGTACATCTTGTTACTTCCTAGATGAATGGACAACTTGGAATGATGAGCTTCATCCAAAATCTTTCTTCTAAGCTCCTCACTTGACGGAACAACCAATATGTTCTTGAACCTCACTACACCTTGATCATCAATACTAAAATGAGGACCATGCCATTTGGCAATTAACTTCTTGATATGCGGGATTTCCGAAACATCTTGCCTTTGCTCTATAATAATTTGCTCAAGTAAATCCGAGACTAGAGCAATATGGGCTAGCACCTCAGCATGGTTGAGAGACAAAGATGCTTCTTCAACTTGATATGACTTCCGGCTCAGAGCATCGGCTACCACATTAGCTTTTCCAGGATGGTAATGAACCTCCAAATTATAATCCTTGATTAGCTTCAGCCATCTCCGTTGTCTCATGTTCAGCTCGGACTGAGTGAAAATATATTTGAGGCTCTTGTGATCCATAAAAATGTGTACTTTATTTCCCAACAAATAATGCCTCCAAATTTTTAGAGCATGCACCACAGCAGCCAACTCTAAATCATGGGTGGGATAATTCACCTCGTGCTTTTTCAGCTGGCGTGAAGCATAAGCTATCACACGCCCATCCTGCATAAGCACGCATCCTAGTCCAATCCTTGAGTCATCATAATACACATCAAATGGCTTTTATCAATATTTGGTTGGGCAAGAATAGGAGCAGAGGTAAGAAATTTCTTGAGCTTGAAAGCTTCTTCACAAGCCGGACTCCATACAAACTTGACATCTTTACGGAGCAACTTGGTAATTGGTTGGGCTATTTTGGAGAGTCAGAAATGAAGCGCCAATAATAACCAACAAGACCAAGAAACTAATGAATCTGATGCACTAACTTTGGAGACTTCCAATTTAACACATCTTGCACCTTGCTTGGATCTCTGAGAGATACCTTCAGGTGTCAGAACACGTCCCAAAAACTACACTCGATCTAACCAAAACTCATACTTGCTAAATTTGGCATACAACTTGTGTTCCTTTAATCGAGTCAGCACTATCTGAAGATGTTGGGCATGCTCTTCCTTGTTCTTGAAATATATCAAAATATCATAAATGAACACCACTACAAACTTATCCAACTCCGGTATAAAGACTGAATTCATAAGATACATGAAGAATGCAGGGCAGCATTGGTGAGACCAAAGGACATGACTAGGTATTCATACAACCCATACATAGTAGAGAAAGTTGTCTTTGGTATATCTTGAGGTCTAATCTTAATCTGATGATGACCTGAACGAAGGTCAATCTTAGAAAACACCTTGGCACCAGCTAGTTGATCGAACATAGTATCAATACATGGTAAAGGATACTTGTTCTTAATGGTTACCGCATTGAGAGGCGGTAATCCACACACATCCGCAAGGTACTGTGCTTATTCTTCACAAAAATAGCTGGATAACCCCATGGTGAACAACTAGGATGGATAAATCCTTTTTCCAACAACTCTTCTAACTGCGTCTTCATTTCAGCCAATTCCTTCGGGGCCATGTGGTATGGGCGTCGGAAGATAGGAGCAGTGCCAGGTTCTAACTCAATAGAAAACTCCACATCCCTATCCGGTGGCAACCCAGGTAGATCTTCAGGAAAGACATCTGAAAACTCACAGACCACAGGAACAGAGGCAAGATCAGGAGAAGCTTCAACATGAGCAGCAACTGGTAAGACTGGATCTGAGGGCATAAGAAGAGACATCCTATCCTTGGAAGAAGGAAGCCATAACTCAACAACTCTCTACTTAAGATTCAAGACTACCCCATATACTAGCAACCAGTTCATGCCCAGAATTGCATCTATGCCTTGCTCGAGTAGCACCATGAACTGGAGGCGGTAAGTGTGAGTGGCTAGCACTAATCCAATTGTGTTCGTTTGAGTATTAACGCACAACTGCACACCCGGAGTACTGATTCTATAGGCAATAGGTATAGCCATAAAAGGTATATTGTGCCTCTGTGCAAACCCCATGCTCATGAATAAATGTGATGCACTAGAATCAAACAACACATATGCTGGGTGAGAATCAATGGTAAACATACCAGCCATCACCGGTTCATTCTGCAAGATTTCCTCAGCCTCAATAAAATTAACTTGCCTAGAGCGGCTTACTGGCACCTTCTTCTTGATGATCATCCGCTTGATTAGATGGGAGTTAGCTGAGGGTTGAGCAGACTATGTAGGCTGGTTCTATGGACACTCCCGAGCATAGTGGCCCTCCTTGCCACATTTGAAATACGCACCAGGCTTGTTACCCTATCCACGACAAGGTGGGACCTATTGTCCCTAGGGTCATGTTGTTTGTTGTTCTTTTCTTTGAGTAGGTGCACAGTATTAGGTGGAAGGTGCACAGTAAGTCTGCTGAGGCTGACGGAACGAATGCCCACCCGAAGACTGATAGGGCACCCACCTAACAATCTGTACCTTCTGAGCCTAGGAGTGACTAGAAGACCCCATAGTCACCCGCTTGCACTTCCACTCCACCTAAGAGTCATGCTGTAGTCCCTCCATGGCAATAGCAACGTTTATCATAGCACCAAAAGTCTAGTAGTTTCCTGTGTACAGCTCCTTCTATAGACTATAAGAGAGGCCACGATAGAAACGGTTCCTCTTCTTTTCATCAGTATCAACGTGGGTCCCAACATACTGTGCCAGATGGTTGAACTTGTTCACATAATCCATGACAGACATGCTCCCTTGCTTCAAGTCTAGGAACTCCATCAACTTCCTATTCACCACACCAGCAGGAATGTAGTACTCACAAAAAGCAGTGGTAAACTCCTGCCAAGTCACACGGTGGTCCACCGGCTGCATGACATTGAACGTGTCCCACCATGCACTAGCAGAACCCAACAGTTGTTGTGCTGCATAGCACACCTTTTGTTCTTCAGTTACAGTGAGCAGCTAAAACTTATGCTCCATAATACGAAGCCAATGCTCCGCATCTAGAGGCTCCACGGTCGGCGTAAACGTGAGTGGGTGCATCTTCAAGAAATCCTAGTAAGAACAGGGTCCCTCGGGACCGCGGGCACCACCCCCGTTCCCTCCATTGCCTCCACGGGCGAAGCCACCGATAGCTTGTGCTAACAGCTCTAAGGCACGGGCTAACTCGCGCCGAGCAGTCAGCATCTCTGCCATCATCTCCGCATGAGTCATCGGAGGTGGCGGTGGCGGAGGAGGAGCCAGAAGTGGGGCTTCGTGGCTCTCCCCATTGGTGTTGCCAATGCCCTCACCGCGACCATTATCACCTGGGTCCGCCCCAACGCTGGTACTCCCACGACCAGACCTCATGTTCATCTGTAAACAAATAGGAACCAACCATTAGGGACAACCCTCTAGATTAGGAACAAGAGATTAGAGAAATGATAAGACTTTTATTAAAGCATTCTTTTAGGTTATCCTATCAATTCACTAATCCAATTTATACGTGTAGGGGGAGTTTAGTTTAAACAAGATTATCTTATCCTGATGCATGCATCGGCCTATACGTTCACTCAAGCCAGAATATAGCGGCATTCGTAAGATTTTTCGGCACACCGCACACTCACTTTCCGCTTGCTAAGGATCCTTACGCAGCATAAGTTAGTGTACCTGCAGAAAACTGATTAGATAAAACCAATGCCACTATCCTAGATAGACCATACTGCTAGGGCATATACTTATTTACATAATTTATCGCATCCTACTTTTCACAAAACTTTTGTTGGTCAAATTTTAGGTTTTGAAAAGAGTTATGAAACTCGTATACTCATTATTGGCTCTGATACCAACTATGGCAGAACCGCCCGAAATAACACACCTTCGGAGGCGCCCGTCTTCCACCAGACACTAAGCACCCTGAAAGTAAGCTACACCGGGCGGATTCCGTCGAGCACACCCCAAGGAAGAACTCGAATAATCCACGTTTTTCCTCCAGGATCTAATAATAAGAACGAGTTTACAATACTTAGTCCATTTTATACAACCAGAGTCTTAGAAATATATTATTACAGTACCAAGTTCAGAGTGCAGAAATTAAACAGCAGAATTAAAATAAACATCTAACGGTAGAATACAAGGATCCATCTGTGCCCACTAAAAGAATCCTCCACACAACAGCTACTCTTCAAGCTGCACCTACAACAAGGGTAAATAAACCCTGAGTACACAATATACTCGCATAAGACTTATCCGACTAGTGGAAATAATTTCTCTACTCAAAGGATATGATAAGCTTTATGGAGTTCTTTGGGTTTCCTTTTCTGAAAAGCAATAATAGTAGTAAATCCTTATGTATGTGTTTTATTAGCAGGTCATGATTAGTTCATTAGCTAATCATTCTATGTAAGCTTTTGTTCTACTTTCAAGTAAGAGTTGAGCAATCAGGTCCATTTCACCATCTTTCATCTTTCGGTTCTTACTATGGTGCTAGATTGTAGACAAGTCATACTGGGTTACCCGGCGATTCACGAATCAATGTGCCTAGTTTGGGTACCCCAAAACACAAGCCCGCTTGTGCCCCGAACACAAGCAGGACCAACCATCACTCTCCTATCAAGGGGTCCAGGTCCTGTCCAAACTTGGACTCAAGCCCCACACACAGAGTCCCGGACTCAAAGTGGTGCTAGACCTCCACCATCCCCATCTCTAATCGATCGGTCCGGAAAAGAGCCAAACCCATGACAAGAGAGCAATGAGCATTCCCTACTCCCATAAACAAGTATGTGCTCGGGATAATAAATCTATGACCTGACTAGAATCCAATGCAACAATGATCCTTAACCGACACAGGACGGGGGAAAATAGTGTAACCAAGCTATGCCCCGTTGGTGGTGGGACACAACCCCTACACCCTCCAATACCCATACCATATCCCCCCCAGTCTCCATTTTCCTTTCAACATTTTATCATAAGAGTGATAATAATAATCACCTATTGTGAGTAGCAGCGAGTTACTCACGCTACCAAAAATCCTAAGCATAATAGCTACTCTAACCTATGCTAGTAGGACTCATAGGTAGGTATATCTATGCATGTAGTTTCCATAAAATGCCCGAGCGTAAATGCACATCACATATATATATATCCACCGATCATTCAAAATAAGGGTTACATACTGAGGCTTGCCTTGGCGAGGCATGGTGTCGACAAAATCGATCCTTTGGTGGCTTGGGGCTCTCTCACATGCGAGAATCTCCTCCTCGTACACTTTAATTACCTCCTCGTACTCCTGCTCATCCGCGGTGACGAACTCTACCAACTCATTATCTACATGCATGAAATGATGATGCAACACTTAGTGTCTGACAACATCAACTCTTAAAATAAGAATACATCTACCAAGCTAACTCTAATGACTAAGATGCTAAGCTACCCATCCTTTCCACTAAACAGGTATGAAACATTCGAGTATTATCTTAGCAATTAAAAATGCATTTCTTACTTTATTTATGATTTCATATATACTAAAACAAGGAGTACTTAACTATCCTATTTATCAACCTATTCTAAGGCTACAAAAATCACAGTGAGCACATAATAATAGAATGAACCTACCGTAAAAATTTCATAGTCAAAGCTATTACCAATTTGCCACAAAAATTCATGTAAATATTAAACTAAATAATGCTAAGCTTTCCTAAATAAATTAATGAACTTAACATCCTCATAGATAAGTGTAAACTAACTACACCAACAGATAGATCATATTTTATGAACCTAACAAATTTTGATTCATTATTTTTGGACACCTACCGAATTTACTATAATTTTCCAAAGATCAGCTCAAAACTAAATTAGGAAAACATTTGCTAATTTGTTGGAAAAAGAAAAACCAATCCTCGTGCGGCCCATCCACGCGGCCCACACAGCGGCGTAAGCGTCGCGTGTGAGCGGGGACACGACCTCTGGCGTGCAAGCGACCCCGACAGAGAGCAGCTGTGATGACCAACACCGCAAAAACACCCTAAACTCTGGACAAACTAACCCATGATCCATGTCACTATTCCTAGAGAGACAACTATGCAACAAAACCCTTGAAACACATTCCTTTACAGCAGGCGTGGTCCTCGGCCACCCAGCAGCGTGGTGGTGAGGCGGCGATAACCTTCGGAGCAGCCATGTCGGCTAGGCTGAGACCCACGCTGGCTCCACTAACGGGCCGACCCCCTTCTACAACCCTAGTGCCTGCACTAACCAAGGTTATAGGAGCGGCGGAGCTCGTGGAATTGGCTACCACGGCGAGCGGCCATGCGCGACAGTGGCGCGACCATGCCGACCACCCACAGCCACCGCGGGGAGAACAAGCTAACGCTATAGCATCACTATCGTACCCCGGTTGCGGCTGTGGTGATGGTTTGGCCGAGCCATCATCAAGACGGTGAGGGATCAAACGACGAGGAGACATGAGGGTGGAGGTGCGGACGAGACGAATTCAATAGAGGCGACCTATCTCATGCGCACTCGTGGGCACAAGGCAACGGCGGCGACAGAGAGAAACAGAGGGGGAAATAGGAATAGAGAGAGAGAGACGGTGCGGCAGTGAGCTCGGCTCATCCATGCCTTGGCAGGATGTGAGTGATGGGACCAGGAGGCCCACACGCCGGTGCTAGTCGATGGACGTGCATGCTCGACCGGCGTGGCCTGCGTGGCCACAGTGCCATTAATGGCATAGCGACGGCAGTGCACCCACGTGCATGCGGCACCAAACTAGGCCAGCGGCGAGGAGCGGGAGCAACAGAGCGGAACCTGAGCTCGGCGAATGGGACAACAGCGACGACAAGAATCGAGGCATGGCACGGCCGCGATGATGGGGTGCGTCATTGTAGCGGGCGGGCGAGCCACCCCACCGCCAATGTGTGCGACGGCAGCGATGGCTCCACGTGAGTCAAGCCAAAGTGGCCAAGAGCGAGGGCAGCCGTGGCCGCCAATCGATGGGAACATCTGGCGCGTCCACAGAGAGCAACACCGGTAGCGGCGACGCCCCCCAAACACGGTGCCCGCGCCTACGCGAGAAACCGACTAAGGGCGTGCCATGCACGCAAAGCATCCAAAACAACTAATCGATTGTCCAAACAACCAAACCATCTTTGCTATACTTAAGAGGGTATATTAGGCTACTAAAACAAGCCATAATACCACAGCACTCCTTAACCCAATTTCTCTACAAAAAATTACCAGACATAGCTTTGTCAATCTGTTTTCAGACTTAAGAAATGGACTATCTTGGGTTGGATTTGCTTAAAATTCAATTTCCCAGCTATTAGAAATGTTAGCTAGTGTTATAATTTTTCGACCGCAGGTATTTCGTTGTCATCTATAAAGTTTGTACTTCAAACTTTATTTAAATGTCACATACATGTTCTATAGCATTTTTGCTTAATAAAAATTGGTTTTAAACCTTAAGTGATATAACATGACTATTGAATTAACTTTTATTTCGCATTTTCGTTGATCGTTTTGAGTTACGGAAGTTGATCTACACTCTTTATTACATGCATTAACACATAAACATGATGTGCATGAGTGTAACACCGAGGGTGCTACACGGTGGGTGTTACACTGGTCTGCATCTCAGCGACATGTGGGGCCCGTGTGTCACCCACTCATTCCCTCCCTCTCTTTCCTCCAGCTCTGGCAGCATTCGGGCAGGCAATGAGGCGCAGCTCCAGTCGAGACAATGAGGTGCAGCTCTGGACGGTGATGAGACAGTGAGGCGCAGCTCCAGTCGAGCTATCGTCGGGCTCGCGCGTGCCCGCTGCTCGGCCATCGAACGAGCAAGCGGCTGCGCCATGGCCGTCGAGCTCGAGCACCACTAGCTGCGCCACTGTGGCCGCTGCTGCCCTTGCACTCGTTCGCCACCGTCAGGCTACCACGCCGCTGTCGAGTGAGCACGCGCGGGGGATGCCGTGTCGGGCCAGCTAAACCACCGACGGGCTCACGCGTGGGGGCCACTGGATGAGCAGGCGGCTGCGCCATGGCCGGCGAGCGCGTGCGATTGGGATGTGCGGGCACGCGAGCAGGGCGATGATGCCAAGTTGCAACGGTGGCACACGAGCGCGGCGACGACGCTCGAGCAGGCTGTGGCGGTGCGCGAGTAGGCTGCGGTAGCGGTGCGTGAGCAGGGCGGTGGCGCTCGAGCAGTACGACGCACATGACGCACGAGCTAGGTAGCGACACGAGTAGCACAGTTGGCCGGTTGCCGATGAGCCATGGCCATGTAGGCCCACCGGCCTAGCCCCACCGTTGCTCTGCTCGGAACCACCGTTGCCATCGCACGCCACACCACTTCGGTGTTAGCTGTGCCACGCGCACCGGACGTCCTTCGATGTATGTGCTCTGCAACAGCCATGCATGCCGAGGTATTAAGCGCCCGGGGCCCAGCCAAGCTCGCCAGCCGCTGTGGTGCCTCATCGTGGTGCTCTCCATCACCCAGAGCTCGCCCATTCATGAATCGAAGCACGACGACCATGCCTCTGCCTCCCCTCTCTTTGTTATTTTATTTTGTTTCCCACCAGCAAGTCACAGCAGCCACATATCCATCCATCTCTCTAGGCCCACACACACATACACACCACCAAAAGCCGAACAGCGTGGCGTGGTAAAAAAACACTCAACATCGGTCAAAATAGCCTTTGCCCCGCCCAGGTGCTAAAAGTAAATGGTTTTGACAGTTGGGGTACCAGTACTAGATAGTTTTGTAGTTGATGGTTAAAATTAGACCAACACAATAGTTGAGGGGCCAAAAGTGGACTTAATCCTTTTTTTAACAAGTTATGGTCAACGGGGTACATTAGGTCACTAGTAACCTTCTTACTTATTACTAGTCCGAGGCTTGAATCCAACACAAGACGCAACAAAAGAGATAAATCCTTGAAGTTATAGCAAAATTCAAAAATATCTAGCCAACAATTTGGTAGTCTTTAATATTCATTGATGATAATAGGTATTTATCTATTTTGTTTTTTTTAAGATACCCACCTATGCTACTCTGCCATTATGAAACAACATAAAATGAACCCCTAATTCTGTTTGTGCATTGCTCACCTCTACTATGAAACATACTCATAATATAAAGCGACCCTTTAAATTTAGATCTATATTACCCACATTGCCATTATGACAAATCATTTTAGTAATACCATAGCTTTATTTGCATCTAAATTACCTAATTTACCGCTATCAAAAATTAACTAAACTATCCCCACAAATTTACATCTAAATTTCCAACATATGTTATTATGGAAAAAGTTTAAATAAATATGTATGGCATATCTATATTGATAGTATAATTGTAAGTATTCTATTTTCTCATAAAAGTACAACCACAAATATAATTCTTTGATAGAGGAAATTAGATACCGGCCTTGGGCAGCGGAGGAGGTGAGTGCAGAAGAAAGGTGGCCATGGCCTCCATGGATTTTGAGATTCATTTGCAGCAACACAATGGTTGTTAGATTCAAATATTAATACATTATTTCTTGAGGGTAGCACTGTTGGCATCTCCTAGAGCTGAGTTGCATTGTAGCATTGCCGTCAATCTTAGATGTCATGGAGTACAATCTAGAACATATAGTCCTTGTCGGTGCAGAAAGTGACCAACAAGTAAATATTTGTAGTTTTACCGTACGTTGTGATCGGAGGTGGCCTAGTACTCAATGACATAGGGTTTATACTAGTTCAGGCAACATGCCCTACGTCCAGTTTGAGTCAGTCGGTGACTTTATTCCTGAGCTCAGGTGCTCGAAGTTTGCAGTGGGGTTACAAATGAGAAGGAGAAAGATGGGGCGTACAAGAGGTCCGGTCGGCTCCGATCGGAAGGACCAAGAGCGATAGGAGCTCTGCTATGAGCTAAATGTTTAAGCGTGTGCTTGAGGTCCGAACCTGGCGGTTCTATGGTTATGAGCTAGTGAAATTGATCGATCTAATGAATCTGGAATCACTTGAACCGACCTGGGTTAACTGAGTCTTTTGGGAGAGAGCGCATCCCCTTTTATAGATGAAGGGGATGGCCTTACAAGTGAGAGGGAGAGAGTACGAATGCTTCTAAGTCTTGTTGCCCACGCCAGCGGGTATAAGATGATGGTAGGCGCCCACAACACTATTGGATGTCGGATGCACGTGGGAGGCTGTGTCGTTTTGTTCGGGTATGGCAGATGTCGGTACCTGCTATATTGTTGATGCCTAGAGGCATGTGAGGAGTTTCACCATGTTCACTCGATACGGTAAATGCCGGCGCCCACAACACTGTCAATGCCCAGAGGCATATGGGGGGCCTTACCGTATGGGAGTTAATGGGGCCCACAATACTGTAGAGGAAAATGGCGGTGCTTACAACACTATGTGTCAGGGAGGTTGCAGAGTACTGTTTCTACAGGCGTACAGGGTATGGTCCATGGTATCATGGTTTGACTTGTGTGCCATGCCTTGCTTTCTCTGTTTGTTCCCTGGTCCTTTCCGAGCGGGCATCCCCGGTCGGTTGGTCCTACTCAGCTCTGATTGCGCCAGTCGGAAAGGAATAGTGAGTGGGGTTTTTGCGTACCCCGGTCAGAGGCGTGGGGCCGAAGTCGGAAGTGGTGCTTTGGCCAGACCTTTAGGTCGGAGAGGCTGTCCGGAGGCGGCTAGAGACCGAAGTGAGCGCTCCAGTCGGAGAGGTGCGCTGGAGTCAGAAAACGGGCGCTGCTCCTCCTCGGCCAGACCTTCCGATCGGTGATTGGATCGCCCTGCTGGCCTGTTGTTCAGGTACTTGGGTCGGCCCATGAGTTGCGTTTGTCTGCCTGGGCCAAGCCTTTGTTGGGAAGCCGGTTCGCAAGGGACCCTGGGTTTATGAACCAGATAAGAGCCCCCGAGCTCCCGGGCGGTTCGGGCAGAACTGTCTGGTTTTTTTTTCGTGTTGCTAGCGGGGGATGTTTTTGTTACATCAAATGTGCGCGCTTGGCGCTTTCCAGGTGTAGTCTTCGAGCCCCGGGTGATTCGGGCAGAATCATCTGGGGGTGTTTGTTAGTGGGCATGCGTCCGTGTTTTTTTAGTTTGAGACAGAATTGTCAACCAAGGCTTCGTTATGTAGCCGTGGTGTTTAGTTTTTAGGATCGGGTGAGGCGGAGTCATGGATCTGGCGTCAATGCACGCCGTGGGATCGGGTGAGGCAGTTTAGTCAAGGGATCGGACGAGACGGAGCTGACGGGTCCTAGCGTCGGTGCGCGCCGTGGGATCGGACGAGTCAGAGTCATGGATCCTAGCCTTGGTGCAGTCTGCGTAGCTAAGGTAGTTGGTTAGTTAGTTTAGGGATCGGTTGAGATGGAGCTCGCTGATCCACAGCATCGGTCTTGCGCCCATGGGTTGAGGCGAGTCAAAGTCGTGGATCTGATGGGACAAGTTCGGGGTCACAAACCCAGGCGTTTTTGGTGTGTAGTCGAAGCGTAGCCGGATGGGGTGAGTTCAGGGTCACGGACCTAGGTAGTTTTGGAGTGCAGTCGAAGCCTAGCCGGATGGGGTGAGTTCGGGGTCGCAGACCCAGGCGTTTTGTGCCTTGAGCCCCCGAGCCCTGTTGGGCTTTAGTAGGGGTTGTTTTGAGTTGTGTGTGTTACCCCGTCCTCGGTTCCTCACAACCGGAGGGGCTGAGTTTTGTCGCTTGTCCTGATCGCTCAGGCTCGAGTGACGTGCTCGGTGAGTTCGCTAACGGGTATGATCGAGTGGAATCCGGGTCCGTCGTTCGTGATGGGGTCAGCATAGCCCTCTTGTGACATTCCACTGCTCCTTTACCTGCAACCCAACATATGCTTGGGCCATTTCGGAGACCGACCCGGGTGGCCTGACGGTCTCCCCTCGCTGGAGATTCTGTGGGCTTGGCAGAGGTTTAGGATCAAACGAGAAGGTTGAGATGACCCTGTCTGCCAGACTAGGCAAGAGCCGCACGGGGCTCATCTGTGTTTTTCACCCCTGGCTCTGTTTGACGTGGGGCAGCCTCGAGCCCTTCGTGGGCTGGCCTTCATACCCTGGTCGGTCGTTGCTCATGTCGAATGAGGCAACTACCGCTTTGTGACACAACATGGAGCATTGATATGCATTTCGCTGCATGTGCGATGCTTAGTTCCCGAGCCCCCGGGTGGTTCAGGGCCCGAATCATCCGAGGGGCATGGGCGTATGGGATGAATGCGCGTATGGATGTATGAAATGATTATAAAGAAAATTGCGGGGGTCGGTAGTGTTACCTTGATGACTCGAGTGACAGGGTTTGAAGAGCTCCAGTCAGAAATGTCCGACCGGGACCCAAGCTCGTCGTTCATGACGGAGTCAGCATGGCCTACATGGGGCGTCCCTTCACTCCCTACCTGTCTCTCGGTGTGTTTCCTGAGCCGTTCGATCGACTTAAGAAGCCCGATGGTCTCTCCTGGCGGAGATCTTGTTTTAGGTTTTTTCTAAGTCCCACCTGGGGATGCGGAGAGCCGCCTATGTGCAGTGATGATTTGGTTCTTGTGCCTGGCATGAGGTAGTGGCTGGCGTGCGGTAGCAGTGGGCCATACCCAGGCCACGTCCCGTCTAATCAGGAGCCATTCCGTCGGGCAGGGCACGTCTCATCGGTCAGGGCACGTCTCATCTGCATTAAATGGGAAAGAGAGAGGGTTTTTCGCTCCGCCGTTTCATCTTTCCCGATCGGCGCGCCCTCCCCTAACTGTGGCATGGTGATGATCATAGCATGATGATAATGGTGGCATGGTGATGATCAAGTGCTTCGACTTGGAAAGAAGAAAGAGAAAAACAAAAAGCTCAAGGCAAAGGTATATTTTGTAGGAGCTATTTTGTTTTGGTGATCAAGACACTTAGAGAGTGTGATCACATTTAGGTTTGATAGCCGTACTATTAAGAGGGGTGAAACTCGTATTGAAATGCGGTTATCAAAGTGCCACTAGATGCTCTAACTCATTGCATATGCATTTAGGATCTAGTAGAGTGCTAACACCCTTGAAAATGTTTGTGAAAATATGCTAACACATGTGCACAAGATGATACACTTGGTGGTTGGCACATTTGAGCAAGGGTGAAGAAGATAGAAGTGAAAAGGAGTAAGTCTCGCTGGTTATACAGTGACCGGACGCTGGCCTCTGGGGGACTAGCGCGTCCGATCATGTGTAGCAGTGAAGACTCAGCGTCGATTCTGACCGGACGTTGAGTCACTCAATGACCGGACGCTGAAAGGATGCGTTCGATCGTGTTGTCGAGGCCTGCCTGAGCCGAAGTCGCGTCGACCGAACGTTGGCAGGGTTCGGTCAAGCATGACTGGACGTGTCGATCGGCAAAATACGTTTTCGGAACCTTTATGGAAACGACCGGACGGCCTGGAGGCTCAGCGTCCGATCGGTTTTAGCAGAGCGTCCGTCAATAGATGACCGTTGAGATCGGTGACTCTGTTGAATGCGATTGTGACACGTGGTCGACATCGAGGCGACCGGACGGCTGGTCGAGTCCAATCAAGATGACTAGAGCATCCGGTCACCCCGATTAGTGCCCAGTGAGGGGGTACAACAGCTTTGTTTCATGGGGGCTTCTATTTAAGCCCCATGGCCGGTTCAAGCTCACTCTCTTGGTCATTTGCATTGACATAGCAACCTTGTGAGCTTAGCCAAAGCCCTCCCACTCATCTCCATCATTGATTCATCATCTTTGTGAGATTGGGAGAGAATCCAAGTGCATTGTTTGAGTGTTTGCATCTAGAGGCCACCCCAATTTGATGGCACAAATTATCCATATTGGAAATCAAAGATGACCACATATATCAAGTCAATCAATAGAAGAGTGTGGAAGGTGGTAGAAACCAAAATTGAGATTGAAGATCCAGAGAATCCCACCGTGGCCGAAGAGGTGCTTCTCCAAAACAATGACATTGCTCTAAGTGCCATTCATGATGCAATTGATGAGAGAACATTTGAGCAAATCAAGAATATTGAGATGGCTCATGAGGCTTGGAATAAGTTGGAAGAATCATTTGAGGGCACTCAAGCCATGAAGGTTGCAAAGGCATACATTCTCAAAGAGAAGTATGCAAGCTTCAAGATGAAGGAGGATGAGAGTGTGCTGCTGGAGATGTTCCATAGGCTTCAAGTGCTTGTCAATGATCTCAAAGCACTTGGAGAAGAGGTTAAGGACAAGGACTTCTCTCACAAGTTCTTAAGATGCTTACCTTTAAGATTTGGAACATTGGTCACTATTCTAGTGAGGAGTGGTTTGGACACCATGACACCAAACCAAGTGTTGGGAGATATAATGACCGATGATACATATAGAGATGATGATGAGAAGGAAGAAAAGAAGGAGAAGAAAGATGAGAAGAAAGATGAGAAGAAGAAGAGTGTGGCATTCAAAGCCGCATCATCCAAGGGCAAGGCAAAGCAAGATACATCAAGTGAAGATGATGGCTCATGGGATGATGATGATGATGAAAAGATGGCTCTCATTGTCAAGAAATTTGGCAAATTCATGATAAAGAATGGCTATTATGCTAGAAGAAAGAAATCTTCATCCAAGAACAAGAAAGAGTCAAGAAGGTGCTTTAAATGTGGACGCAAAGATCATCTTGTTGCTCAATGTCCATACAATAGCGACAATGATGATGACAACAAGAAGAACAAGAAGGACAAGAAGGAAATGAAAGAGAAGGACAAGATGACCTTCAAGAAGAAAAAGGGTGGTTCATATGTGGTCACTTGGGATAGTGATGCTTCCTCAAGTGATGATGATGACGATAGTGATGATAACAAGACCACCAAGAAGAAGGTTCTTGCAAGCATTGCTATCAATGAGAAGCCTTCTCTCTTCGACTTTTCATCATGCTTCATGGCTAAGGCCACTAAGGTACAAACTTGTGATGATGAAAATGATGAAGAACATGATGATGAAAATGAAAATGAAAATGAAAATGAAAATGATAGTGATAGTGATGATGATAAACCTACTAAGGATGGATTATTTGACATGCTAGAAGATGCTAGAGAACACTTTGACATCAAGAGAAGGGAATGCAAAAGCTTGCGTAAGGAACTAAAAGCCCTTAAGCAAGCCTTTGATGAGCTCAATGCATCTCATGAGAGGCTAGAGGAAGCCAATGAGAAGCTTGGCAAAGCTCACAAAAAGCTTGAAAAGGCTCATTCCTCTTTGCTTGATGAGCAAAATAAAAAGAAGCATGTTGATCCTTGTGATGTAGGTTTAACTTGTGATATAATTGATGAATCACTATCTATGCCTATCATTGTTCCTTCTACTAACCCTTCTTTTAGTACTTCCACTTCCACCTCATCTAGTGGTGATGGTATCACTTGTGATGCCTCACTAGTGGTTGAGAATGAGAATCTCAAGAAGGAGGTTAACAAGCTTACTCACACTTTGGCTAAGGCCTATGGTGGTGAGGACCGCTTGCTTATGTGCTTGGGTAGCCAAAGAGCTTCTCTCTACAAAGAGGGATTAGACTATACCCCCAAGAAAGGCAAGGCGGCCTTTGCTCCTCACAAAAATAGTTTTGTGAAGAACAATGGTCAGTTTTGCACTAGTTACAAGCAAGTGGATCATAAAGAGCAAGAATGCAACAACAAGAGCAAAAATGCTAATGTATCCTTCATAAAGCTTGATTCATGCTATATGCTTGCTAAGGGTACAAATGGTGTGAATGATAAGTTCATTGGTAAACCATGGATGGGCTCAAAGAAGAAAGTCATTTAGATACCAAAGAGCTTAGTGACTAACCTTCAAGGACTCAAGCAAGTTTGGGTACCTAAAAAGAATTGATCTTCTTTTGTAGGTGAATTACAAAGCCGGAGGAAGGCATTGGGTTCTTGATAGTGGGTGCACTCAACACATGACCGGAGATGCAAGAATGTTCAACTCAATCAACACCAATGGCAATGATGGTTATGATAGCCTCACATTTGATGACAATGGCAAAGGCAAGATCAAAGGGCATGGTAAGATTGCAATATCCAATGACATGAGCATATCCAATGTGTTGCTAGTAGAGAGCTTGAATTTCAATTTGCTATCCGTGGCTCAATTGTGTGATCTTGGATTCAAATGCATATTTGGGGTAGATGATGTAGAGATCATAAGTATAGATGGCTCTAACTTGATCTTCAAAGGCTTTAGATATGAGAATCTATACTTGGTTGATTTCAATGCTAGTGAAGCTAGATTATCTATATGCTTGTTCACTAAGTCTAGTATGGGTTGGTTATGGCATAGAAGGCTTGGTCATGTTGAAATGAAACAATTGAATAGATTGGTTAAGCATGACTTGGTTAGAGGCTTGAAAGATGTTGTGTTTGAAAAGGATAAGCTTTGTAGCTCTTGTTAAGCCGGAAAACAAGTTGGAAACACCCATCCTAAGAAAAGCATGATGAGCACTAGTAAAGCATTTGAGTTATTTACCATGAATTTGTTTGGGCCAACACAATACACTAGCATTCGTGGTAACAAATATGGCTTTGTGATAGTGGATGATTACACTAGATACACTTAGGTATTCTTTCTAGTGGACAAAAGTTATATGTTTGCAACATTCAAAACATTTGTCAAGGGCATTCACAATGACTTTGAAACAACCATCAAGAGAGTTAGAAGTGACAATGGTAGTGAGTTCAAGAACACTAGAATCGATGAGTTGTGTGATGAATTTGGAATTAGACATCAATTCTCGGCTAAGTACACACCTCAATCAAATGGCCTTGCTGAGAGAAAGAATAGAACACTCATTGATATGGCAAGGTCTATGCTTAATGAGTACAATGTGAGTCAATCCTTTTGGGCGAAAGCTATCAACACGGCTTGCTATTGTAGCAACCGCCTCTATTATCACCCATTGAAAGAGAAGACACCATATGAGCTCTTGAATGGTAGAAAGCCCAACATTGCATATTTTTGGGTCTTTGGTTGCAAATGCTATATATTGAAGAAAGGCACTAGATTGGGCAAGTTTGACAAGAAATGTGATGAAGGATTCCTACTTGGCTACTTCACTACAAGTAAAGCATATAGAGTTTGGAATTTGGATAGTGGTACTCTTGAGGAAGTTCATGATGTTGAATTTGATGAAACCAAGGGTTCACAAGTAGAGAATGAGAACTTAGAAGATGTTAGAGGCATTCAACTTTCAAATGCCATGAAGAACATAGATATTGGTGAATTGAGGCCTAGGCAAGTGAATGATGATGAAGATGATCAAGCGCAAGTGCTCTCTAACTCAAATGTGCAAGATGATACAATTCAAGCTAGTACAAGTGGCTCTCATGATAATGAACAAGATCAAGTGGCTAGCACATCATCTCAACCTAATGATCAAGCAAGTACAAGCAATCAAGTTTCAATGCTCCAACCAACAAATATTGCAAGGGATCATCCATTGGACACTATCATTGGTGATATTTCAAGAGGTGTTCAAACAAGATCAAGATTGGCTTCATTTTGTGAGCACTTCTCATTTGTGTCATCCATTGAACCAAAGAAGATAGATGAAGCATTGAAGGATATTGATTGGGTGAATGCTATGCATGAAGAATTGAATAACTTCACAAGAAATCAAGTTTGGGAATTAGTAGAGAGACCAAAGGGACACAATGTGATTGGAACCAAATGGGTCTTTAGAAACAAGCAAGATCAAGATGGGATAGTAGTAAGGAACAAAGCAAGATTGGTAGCACAAGGCTATACACAAGTTGAAGGTCTTGACTTTGTAGAAACATATGCCCCGATTGCTAGATTGGAAGCAATTAGAATCTTGCTAGCCTATGCTTGTGCCCACAACATCAAGCTCTATCAAATGGATGTTAAGAGTGCATTTCTCAATGGTTACATCAATGAAGAAATATATGTTGAGCAACCTCCCAGTTTTGAAGATAATAAGAAGCCCAACCATGTGTACAAGTTGAAGAAGGCATTGTATGGCTTGAAGCAAGCACCTAGAGCATGGTATGAGAGATTAAGGGACTTCCTACTCTCTAAAGAGTTCACAATGGGCAAGGCTGATACTACTCTTTTCATCAAGAAGATTGGAAAATATCTATTTGTGTTGCAAATCTATGTTGATGACATCATATTTGGATCAACCAATCAAGATTTTTGTGATGAGTTTAGAAAGATGATGGCTAATGAGTTTGAGATGTCCATGATTGGAGAGTTAAGTTACTTCCTTGGTCTTTAAATCAAGCAATTGAAGAATGGTAAATTTGTGAGTCAAGGCAAATATATCAAGGACATGATCAAGAAGTTTGGCATGAGTGATAGCAAAGTCATTAGCACACCAATGAGAACAAATGGTAACTTGGATAGTGATGCAAGTGGAAATATGGTGGATCAAAAATTATATCGGTCTATAATTGGAAGCCTACTCTATATGACCGCATCAAGGCCGGATGTCATGTTTAGTCTATGCATGTGTGCAAGATTTCAAGCCTCACCAAGAGAAAGTCATTTGAAGGCTACAAAGAGGATATTGAGGTACTTAATACATACACCAAATGTCGGTTTATGGTATCCCAAAGGAGCAAAGTTTGAGCTAGTTGGTTACTCCGACTCAGATTATGTGGGATGCAAAGTTGAAAGGAAGAGCACCTCGGGCACATGTCAATTGTTGGGAAGATCACTTGTTTCATGGTCATCAAAGAAGCAAAATAGTGTTGCATTATCAACCGCCGAAGCCGAATACATATCCGCTGTTAGTTGTTGTGCACAAGTACTTTGGATGAAGGCCATTTTGAGTGACTTTGGAATCAAGTTCAAGAAAGTGCCATTGCTATGTGATAATGAGAGTGCAATCAAGCTAACCAACAATCCGGTTCAACATGTAAGAACAAAGCACATTGATGTCCGCCTCCATTTCATAAGAGATCACCAACAAAAAGGGGACATTTGCATTGAGAGTGTAGGCACCGAAGATCAACTTGCTGATATTTTCACCAAGCCATTGGATGAGAAAGGGTTTTGCAAGCTTAGAAATGAGTTGAACATATTGGATTTCTCAAATATGTGTTGATGCACCCCCCACTTATATGACATGCCTCTCCTTCGAGCAATCCAAGGTAAAAGTTGATTGGCATGGCATACATCCTTGCTAAGGACGTGACTAGTGCATCTAGACATTTCTCCATTTTATTAGGCTCATTCATGAAAATCAAATGATTTTGATGATTGTATGGTACCACTATTGCTTCTATGCTTAACTTGATCTAGTGGTAGCATATGACATGTTTGTGAGCTTGCAAACCTAGTGTTTAATCTAGAAAATGAGCTTTAAGTGTTTAACTCAACATGGTACAAGATAACCCTTATTTAGAGGTGTGAAGAAGCTTGTCCTTGGATCAAACCGAGTTAAATATCTTTGGCAACTAATCTAGTTTGAACCAAATTTGAGAATATGATCCTCACCCCATTGATTGACATTGATAATCTCGACCCTACAAATGGTATTATCTACATTTTTGAACCTTTGTGGTCATTGATGACAAAGGGGGAGAGAATAGTGTACAAAGATAGTGAAAGGGGGAGAATTTCACATAGGGGAGAGATATGACAAAGGAAAGGGATCAATTAAAATAGGGATCAATTAAAATCTTAAGCACACAAGTAGGGGGAGCAAGCTCATAAACTTGTATGGTGCATTTGAATGTGCATTACATATGTTTGCTTGCATAACACAAGTTTTAATTTAAATATCCATGCTTGTGAGATGAATGATAGTTGTAAACTTGAATGATGAAATGAAAATCTAGCATGCATAGGTTTATTCACAAATGGTATCATTTCCAAGTATTATCAAGTGATATCTATTCCAAATAGATTTTCAAGTAGTATCTTTTACAAAGCTTTACAAGTGGTATCTAGCTATCAAAAATTTTAAATGGTATCTAAGCTAACCATGATGCTAAGGATGGTATAATGATGCACTCCGATTGGTATCACGCTTCAAAGGTCCATCTCTTATACCTTAGCATCATTTGGTAGACATTGTCTCCTATATTTCCTATCTAATCATATGTGCAAGCTACAATCCAAACTCTTAGCACATATGTAGGGGGAGCAATTGCTACCATATGGAGTTCGTGAAACTTGTCCATATCCTTTTACACATGGTAAATATGCTTGGACATGCAACATGGATTCAATTGAATTTTAATTCATATCTTTGTATAAGGGTTGTCATCAATTACCAAAAAGGAGGAGATTTAAAGCTCTAGTTTGGTTTTGGTAAATTGATGAAACCCTAAGTGTTAACCTAGTTTATCAAGTGATCATTAGATAGGTAGCACACTCCAAGTGGCAAAGTAAATGAAGATCATAGCATGATGATAATGATGGCATGGTGATGATCAAGTGCTTCGACTTGGAAAGAAGAAAGAGAAAAACAAAAAGCTCAAGGCAAAGGTATATTTTGTATGAGCTATTTTGTTTTGGTGATCAAGACACTTAGAGAGTGTGATCATATTTAGGTTTGATAGCCATACTATTAAGAGGGGTGAAACTCGTATTGAAATGCGATTATGTAAGTGCCACTAGATGCTCTAACTCATTGCATATGTATTTAGGATCTAGTGGAGTGCTAACACCCTTGAAAATGTTTGTGAAAATATGCTAACACATGTGCACAAGATGATATACTTGGTGGTTGGCACATTTGAGCAAGGGTGAAGAAGATAGAAGTGAAAATGAGTAAGTGTCGCTGGTTATACAGTGATCGGACGCTGGCCTCTGGGGGACCAGCGCGTTCGGTCATGTGTAGCAGTGAAGACTCCAGCGTCGGTTCCTGACCAGACGTTGAGTCACTCAGCGACCGGACGCTGGAAGGATGCGTCCGGTCGTGTTGTCGACAACCTGAGAAGTCGTCATCGTCGGCCGGACGCCAGCGTCCGGACGGCAAAAATACGTTTACGGAATCTTCTCGAAAATGACCGAAAACAGCTGAAGGCTCAGCGTCCGATCAGTTGTAGCAGAGCGTCTGGTCAACCGATGACCATTGAGATCAGACGGCTCCTGTTGAATGCAGTGTGACACGTGGCTGACATCGAGCGACCGGACGTTGGGTCTAGAGTTCGGTCAGTATGACCGGAGCGTCCGGTCACCCTGATCAGTGCCCAGTGAAGGGGTACAATGGCTCTATTTCGTGGGGGCTTCTATTTAAGCCCCATGGCCGGTTTAAGCTCACTCTCTTGGCCATTTGCATTGACATAGCAACCTTGTGAGCTTAGCCAAAGCCCTCCTCTCATCTCCATCATTGATTCATCATCTTTGTGAGATTGGGAGAGAATCCAAGTGCATTGTTTGAGTGTTTGCATCTAGAGGCACTTGGTGTTCGTGTTCAACGTGGGATTAAACTTGTTACTCTTGGTGGTTGCCGCCACCTAGGCGGCTTGGAGCAGCGAGGATCGTCGAGCGGAGGGTGGTGATTGTCTCCAGCTCCGATTGTGGTGATTGTGAGGGATTCTTGACCTTTCCCCGGTGGAGAGCCAAAAGGTACTTTAGTAAATTGCTCGTGGCTTGTGTGATCCTCATCTTGTGTTGGTTGTATGCTCCCTTCTATTCAGTACGTGCTTCTTCCTCTGCTTTCCTTTTTTTATTTCGACCCACCTGTTCCGTAGGGGCTTGGAGTTTACAAGTCCTGGCCGCACCTTCCCAAGGGACCAGAGGGCGTGGCCCGGCAGGTCACCTAGAAGGAGGCGGCGGATGCCAGGAAGAAGAGAACCATGGAGGTTTAGCGGAAGCAAGAGAAGGAGCAAAAGATCGCCCGGCGCATGAAGGCCGAGGAACGTAGGAGCGACGTCGAGTTAGAGCTTGCGTCAGAAGATCCCACAGATGTGGATGACATGGTTTTCTCCGAGGAGGAGAAAAGTTGGGAGGTCGTTGTGACCTCGGCGGAGCGTCGCGACCCTACGGCGATGTCCGCTGGTGATGAGCAGGAGGCAGAGAGGCGCGCGGTGGTTCCCATGCCGAGGAAGCGGGCGGTGAGCACGGACGCCGTCAGCGAACGGGAGGCGAAGCAGACGCGGTCACCGCGCCCCTCGGTGGCATCGTCGGTCTTGTCCCCGCCTGCCGCGGATGTGGCTGAGCAAGCCGAGCGGTCCGAGGAGCGGACGGCACCACCCGTCGCGGGACCAGCCTTCTTGCATGACTCATAGCCGGAGGATGCCCCGCTCTTTGCTTGTCGGAGTCCTGAGCTGAGGGTCGCGATGACCCACAGGCGAGCAGAGCAGTTGGGGACGACTCGGCCCAACTGAAGTGAGGGGCGCTGGTCGCAACACAGGCGGTCCTTGCCCCCACAGGCCCGTCGATGTCGGGTCTTGCCTTGAGTTGTGCCGCTCACCTCCGGTATGTTTTTCTTTGTTTCTTTTCGATCTTTATTTGTTAAGTCTTTTGGAGTGTGACTTACCTGCACTTTTTGTCGATGGCAGGCGATGGCGGGTTGAGCATCGCCCCAACTCCCGTCTGCAGAGAGACTTGGAGGCCCACCCTACAGCGTGTCACGACGAAAGCATGGGGGGAACAAGGTGGCGGCGGCGAACCCTTCCCTTCCGGGAGGTCGCGTGGGGTCGGAGTCGGAAGTGGTGCTTTGGCCATGCCTTCCGGTCGGAGAGGCCGTCCCGGAGGCGGCTCGAGACAAGTGGCGCTCCGGTCGGAGAGGTGGGCCGAGTCGGAAAAAGCAGGCGCCTCTCCTCCTCGGCTAGACCTTCCGGTCGGTGATTGGATCGCCATCTTTGGCTGTTGTTCGAGATACTTGGGCCGCCCATGAGTTGCGTTTATGCGCCTAGGCCGAGCCATTATTGGGAAGCCGGTCCATGAGGGACCACAGGTTTATGAACCCGACGGTCCTCCTTATTTTAATGAACTTTAAAACATAGTTGTAAGTAAAAAACTATAATAAACACAACAGTTTCATCTTAACATGCAAATAAAAAAACTTAGCAGCTAATAAGTTTGAAGGTTGAAATTTTGATTCATAAGGCAGGCTGCAATAAGATTCATCATAACTTAAGCTAAGATTTCAAGTAAATACATATTGAAGACACATGAAGCCATGAAGGTGCTAGGGGTGGGGGTGGGGTGAGGGAGAGCAGTACCGATATTGTTGAAATAAAAATGTAGATAATCGATAATCTATCACAACTGAAGAGAGATTGTAGAGTATGTATTAATATGACATTAGGAAGTTTTACATCAATGAATGCACCATTAATATGAAAAGTGTGCATGTAAATATTGTCTCGAGGGCGAACACAGGAATAATGGCTCTTAGGGGCTCGTCTTCCTTCTTCCTCCAGCCCCCCTCTTCTTCTTTATTTCCTTTTTCTTCTCTCTTCCCCTCTTTTCTCCCTCTCTATTAACTTCATGGAGCTTGGGTGGGTATTGGGCTTGAGCCCCCACAGTCCCCACACTAGGTCCACCCCTACGTGTACCATATGCTGTGAGAACCTCTTTGGTTACTCATTACGTGTATTTATCTTCACCATCAGTGGACCAAGGGCTTGCATACAAATCATTCGATGCCATTTCGGTTAATTCATAACGGTGTCGTGTCAAAAACGTTAGTTTCCCTATCACATGTGTGACCTGGTGCACTCTAGGTTCTGCTGTCACTATAATCTAGTGATGTGTTACACCTTATGCACATGCGCCGCTGGGTCATGTTGGCATCAGTTGTTCACCAATGCTTCGAATTAGAAAATAAATAAATAAAGATAGCATAGAAAAAAATTGTTTAGGTATAGTACTAAACACACACTTTTAATAATTACATCTACTAAGATTTTAGTCCATATATAAGAGTAAGGATCGATGGGCTAGCTAGTTTGTCTAAAAAATACTAAAAGAGAAGAAATGTGCAAGGGGAAAAAAACCAAACGTTTTTGTTTATCTGAGCTTAATTAGGTCTGGGCTGAAATAGGCCCAGTTCTTTTCTTTAAGAAAAAGGCACAGTTTCTTGGAGCAGGCCTGATGTCATAATGGGCCAAAGTGTGCTCTGCGTCTGTCTCTCAGTCCATCTATGATGTCCTTTTCCAAGATTTATTTTTCTTCTCTTTTACAAGAGTACAAGACTAGTTGGCTTATGTGTGTTGCCCGTGGAGTTGCAGGATTTTGGCCCCATGGGTACTTTGAGCACATTCGTAACCCTGAACGCGAGGGCCAAGCGCAGTCAACAACCAACTCGAACCACCACCGATCCCTGTCCACCAGAGAGCCTGTTGCGGTGGAGATGAGCACCACGAGCCAGGCAGCATTAGATTCCTTGGAAGAAGGACGCAGAGCTCGGTGACAAATCGGAATGCTGCCTGCTTTATGAACAGCACTAGCTAGCTTCAGTCTTCAGAGTCGCTTCCTTCCTTCCTTCCTTTCTTTTTGCTCGCTTGATTGATAGATGTTCTAGGTGCTATTTTGTGTCGTCCTGTAAAGGTAGGTAGGTGAAGTCGAATGAAGAGATTTTCGTCCACCACAATGTTCATATGTTTGAGGTAGTACGATGATGATGATGATGGTCACCGGCCGATAGATCAGTGCGTCTGCATGATTAGCACGACGGAAGCATGCAATGCAAGCGACAGATTCAGATTCCTGTGTCATGGATGAGCACATCTCACCTAGGAGTAGTTATCATTGCCAGAGTACAAAAAGGAAGTGGTTTCTTCCATATTTTCCTCATGGTTCAGTCAGTCACATGCTGGGTGTTTAATCAGTAAAGACAGCTGGTGGGCACGCCGCGGCATGACACCACAGATGGCATTGGCATATACTGTACTTACTGTATCACTGTTCTAGGTGCTCAGCTACAGATTAATAAATAATACTAGTAGAAGAATTACAGCTCGTGTGTTTGACTTGCACAGCCACTGTAAAGGACGAGTCCACCTGACCATCTGGATCATTAGTAGTAGTAAGTAGCAAGTCGATATTATTGTGATTTTGTACTCCAGAGACGACTTGGTTAGTCCAAGACTTGAGTCTAGTACTACTGGACGATCGTACACGGGGTACTATTCTTGATGGGATATTGCTGTGCTGTGAATTCTCCCTGCCGGGCCGGGCCGTTGGAAAGGCTAGCTCCTGAAAACTCTGCATGGCAATGGCATATGGGAAACGATCGGTTTGGACGCAGGTGGGGGACTTGGAGATCAGATCATTCACAGCTGACAGCTACCTAGCTCATATGTTGCCTCTGCTTTCTTCCACGTGATTTTCCTTTTGCCCTTCCCCTAGCTAGCAGTACTCTATCTCCGACGTACTCTCCGCCATCTGTCTGCTAGGCGATTCAGACATTCAGGTGATAAACGTTTCTAGCAACCCCCAACCAGCCCGGTTTGCTTGAACTTATCAGCCATGGTAATGTTTTTCTCTCACAACAAATCAGCGAACAGTACTTTTCAGCGAAACAAGCCTTCCGATTGAAAAGAGACGATGATCAGCAAAAATTCACCGAAACATTGAACCCCTGCAAGTGCATGCATGCTCCATTCATATACTGCATATATACATGTGCAGTTTATTCTTCGCTGTGCATGTGGTGTGTATTGTGTAAGTAGCTGGTCATCATGGTCCATGGAGACGCATCATCAGCCTGCAGAGAAAGAGACACATGCACAGCACACTTGCTCCTGTTCTGTGGCTCTAGGCTGTTCAAACAGTAGAAATCCAGCAGAGGTTTGAACACAGTGATAAGGTTTGAATGGATCCATCCATCAGGCAACTTGGCTGCTGTGGTGTGGTGGTGCTAGTTCCATCGTCCCCCACATGCAAGCAGAGAAAAATGCAGAGCTGATCTGAACCTGACACGGTGACTTGACTGTTACCTTTCTTTGCCCCCAAGGCTGCGCAACGTCGTCCCTGCAGAAACTTCCGTCTCATGTCATGTGCAACCTTGCATTGTCTGGGTGAGCGGTGACCAGTTGGTGATGTTTGTGCCGTCAACGGGTGCCATTTGAACGCTTGTGGAAAATTAGCGCTCAACTGCATGCTCAGCGTAATATAATGACCATCAGTATTTATGCATGCACTTTGTATGTATATATGCCGGCAGAGATCACTCCTGAAACAGCATATTTCAAATAAATATATATATAGCCAAGTCACTAGCTAAGCAGCTATATACAATCTCTAGTGGTAACTAACGACAAATTTTACGTCAGACATATGCTTAGATCGAAGTTTGCGTGAGCTCAACATGCTCGATCCCTTATTTGCTTGCAGTGTCAGGGATATCTTTGGCAACATCAAGTTGCACTGCACTCTCGCTCAAGCTTCAGAAGCAAGAAGCCATTGAATGATTCCTCGCTCCATTTTGTCCCATTTGGGGACCGACCTCTCGATCCAGCGATTTAACGGCGAAATGACGGCATGAGATATAAATTAAAATAAGCACACGTACCTACTTGGTCACCATCTTCTCCTAAGTCCTACCTGTCAGTCAGTCTCCTAATAAGTAACAGTCGTTGTCTTAGCTCTCTGAACTCTCTGACCGGCACCTAATAGCTTGTTCAAGTAGCAGTGCGAGCATCCAGACAGGACAACGCGGCCAGCACATGGGTTTAGGCCTTGTTTACATCCACTGTGTAAAGTTTTTGGGTGGCACATCGGGTGTTACATGGGGTGTCGCATGTGTGTTTGGATACTAATAAAAAATCAAATTACAGAATCCGTCAGTAAACCGCGAGATGAATTTATTAAGCCTAATTAAGCCGTCATTAGCACATGTGTGTACTGTAGCACCACATTGTCAAATCATGGACTAATTAGCTTAAAAGATTCGTCTCGCAAAGTAGTCACAATCTGTGCAATTAGTTATTTTTTAGTCTATATTTAATACTCTATACATATGTCAAATATTTGATAGGATATGATGTAAATTTTTTAGGAAGAAACTAAACAAGCCCTTGGAGTTTGGACGAACCATCCGGTTGGCTGGATGGCCATGGCCTAGCTAGGAATAGTGTGGAGATGGCTACCCATACATTTGAAAAGTCCTTATTTTTTGAGTCGCAAATCCTTAGGTCGTCCGTCCATCCTTCCTTCGTTTAGTATTAGTACCCAAGATGCCTTTTACTGTAGATAGATACCACTGGATTTGTTTACGACTTTGAAGTCTCAACCGACGACCTGATTAGGCCACCCTTTAAATTTTTTTTCTTATTATTAGGTTAGAAAAAAGAACGTACTACAGTGCTGTGGTAACGACAAGTTGTGTGGCTATTCCTTATCATGTGTCATATCATGGCTAGATCAGAGTAGCTAGCAGAACATATCTGCAGTGCGGCAACAAAGTTCTCTGAAGATGACAGGCACAATGCAGCTATAGATCCTGCTGATGCTCTCATGGTCATCAGTAAACAGCAAACTGAAGTGTATGGTTAACTGAAAAGTCATCGTTGGACTTGGCAACCATGCATGTTGCTTTTGAGGTACTATTGCTTTTTCTGAAGACATGTGGATTCCGTCATCTGTTGTTGTATCAGCTTGAGGTTGAGGGTCATTATACTCATTCTTTTTCTGAAGATTAGTGCTACAAATGGGGTCTGAGCTGATCTCTAGCTGTTGGACTAAGCTCGGTTCTGATGCGCTAAGCATGGGCTTGTATATCTATCTATATCCAGTTGACGTTTGCCTAGCACCCACCATGGCATGGCATGTTCTCCCAGCTTACAAAACACACGTAGTTATCCATCCTCCCCCTATGCCCTATCCATCAATTTTTTAAAACTACCAGTGACAGCGTCGGTGGCAAAGTGGCACATGATGTATTTTTACCGCGTCTTCCCGTGCTCCCCAAGCAACAGCAAAAATTTTACTCCAACTTGCTGTTGGCTTGTTGCATGCACATAGGTCCAACTTCAACTACAGGCTAATAGGCTATGAGTATTTAGAGTAGAGATATCCTTATATAAAACTGCAGATTACTCCTAACAAGCTAGTAGTAAGTAAAACTAGTGTTGCTTCTTGATGCGGTCAAGTGTGACAAAGACCGGGTCATCAGGGTCGTAAATTTCACCGTGCCTTACATCTCCGTGTTGATCGAGATAGTAACTTTTTTCTTCTCCAGGATTCACATTTTAACAGTGACGACCCCGACCCGGTAACCGTTGACTCAAGCCCCGACGAGACATTAACACACGGCGGCAAGCAGTGCAGATGCAGACAAGGTTTAACAACTCACTGGAGAACACACACGGGTTTCTCGGCATGGACAATTGGATATGGCCAATGAGCTTAGCTAGGAAATCCAGGCGTACGTACGGCGAGAGAAGACGAGGCCGAACCAAACGAAATCGACCTAAACCGATGCAAACTTGCAAAGTCGCTGGGTCAGCCAGGCGGAGGCGGGCATGCAGAGTTGCAGAGGCAGCAGGTCGTCGTCAAGGCACCGCCAAGTCGCCAACGCCGGGTTGACTCGTCATCAATAGCCTGCTGCCTGCCAGCGCAGCGTCCAGCGTCGACGTCTCCATTCCATCCACTCCCGTCCGGCTAGATGGGCTTGGCGCCAGCTGCTGCTGGTTCACTTCACTCGCTCAACCAACGAGTGCAACCGCGCCTTGCAATGCGACTTGCAGGTGTGTGTGTGCGCGCGCGCGCGCGCGTGTGTGGCTGTGACTCCGACTAGCCGCCGCAGGGACTGTTGCGAGCTTAGCTGCAGGCTGCAGGTGGTCACCGGCCGGCCGGCGTGCAGCCTGCATAGAGGTAGTACAGGAGTAGGTGGAAGGTCCTGGCTTTGTCAACGGTCGCAGAAGTCGGGCCGTCTCTCCTGTCTCTGATCTGGTGTGCTGTCTCTGACTACGTTGAGTGAGTCGTGAGACTCTCGCTCTCCGCTGTCTGTGACTCTATGTGTGCCCACCCGGCCACCCATGTCTGTACTCTAAAATAAGTGTCGCTGGCTAGCTATATTTTGCTGTACAGTACCCCTCGATCTCACTCACTCATCAGCCGCCGAGAAGGATTCCAACGGGAAACAGTGTCCGGCCGGGGTGGCTGTGGCTCATCTCATCAGTCGTCGATCAGGATCAGGATTAGGTGGCAGGCAGGCCAGGCCAGATTGCAGAGAGGCCATGATGAGTTGACGCCTACACATACTACTGCTTCCTGCTTGCTAACTGTGGGAACGAATTCTCTGGATCAGCTTTTCGTCAGCAGGAGAGATCGACTTGCTGCCGATGCATCGCCAAAATGGCAAGGATCAGGCCATCAGGGTCTCTGCTTGCAACACAGAAATTTTTTCACAGGAATTAGCTCTATTTCAAAGGAAAAACATAAGAACATGAAATTTTCCGCATTCCAAATAGACCCTTAGCGTGGGCTGCGTATATTAAAAACGGCTCAAGTCATGCAGCTCAAAGATTGCGTACTATTCTGAATTCAGATATAGGCGGTAGTGTCAAACTGGGAGTACAAGACTGCCGATAATAACTCTGAGCGAGAGTAGACCTGATCATGGACCACACACGACCCAACCAATCTGACCTGATCTGTCCCCAAAAAGAATCGACCCAACTTAGAATAATTTGGCTTGGGATAAACTAAAAAATACTTACAATTCAAGATTGATCGAGTAAGTCAGGTCCTATTTGGTAGAGATCCACTCCCTAATTATTAACTCTTTTGATTTTTTGGTGCAGTGATTCTTACTATTCAGAATTCACTCCCTGATTCTTACTATATTCAGAATTCAGATATAGGCAGTAGTCTCAAACTGGGAATACAAGACTGCGAGGACTCTAGGAGTATGTTTCAGTGCAAGGAATTGCAACACTAAAATATATACTCCTTCCATCGTGAAGCATTAGGATTTCCGAGTTTATCCCAATTAACTCAAATTATTCTGAGTTTGACCTGATTTCTACATAAGAGTATTGACATCTAGAACATATAGTAAACTATGAAAAATTTAAATTATAATAGATCTAATCATGGGTATTTGGTGTTGTAAATATTATTATTCATTTTTATAATATTGGCCAAACTTAGAAAATTTGGCTTAGGACAAATTCAAAAATACTTATATTCCGAGATGGAGGGAGTAAGTGAATTAAGTCCCGTTCGAATCTCCATAGAAAAACAGCAATGGGGTCCAACAAACACTTGGATTCTATAATTGCTAATTCTAGAATGCAGCTATCTACCCAAACACTGCTATTTAAAGTTTTTCACTATGCAAAGACAATAATCACTATGAGGATAAGATCCAATGCAAAGAAGCCTCACAATATCTTTAATCTAAAATCCAGAGTTTACATCATTATCTAGAGAATTATATCACTGTGAGAATGAGACCCAAACGGCGCCTTATGCTTATTTTCTTGTTAGCTAGCTTAGGCATCTAGTGGTTAGTTACTTGCACAACAATGAGACCTTAGTTCTACTTAGAGCCATTGTGAATTTGCTTTATGTAGTTTGCATATATGATAATTGGTGTCAAGTTGCTAGCCATTACTTTGACCATTGATAGTAGCTCCCTCTATCCACATATATATATAAAGACTTATGGGATTCTTAGGAAAATTAAGCAAGGATGGAAAAGTCTTTATACCCATCATTAAAGCAACCGAGCCAACTTTTGATTGCCAAGCTCTAGACTGGATATTCAGAAATCTTAATATACGTGGACACTACAGGGGTCATCTTCTTACTCATGGACGAATGGAATAGTATAAAATGTATAGACAATTTTGTAGAATTATAATACTTTTAAAGACAAATCTAACCATATCGTTTGTAAAAAGTTCAATAAGAGTAACTAAAAAGATAATGATGTCAAAGTTTAAACTTGTGTTGACTGTGTACGAATCTCGAAAGAATACACTTAGGGCCATTTTGAAATGCATGAATTTCACAGGAGTATTATAGGAATCAGTTTATTTTCACATAAAAACGCATGAAGTGGAAAAGATTCCCGCAATCCAAAGAGAACAAAATTGGTGACTCGCGAGAGTAGTATACATGTGCTCAGAATGCATGAACTATTTCTTGCTTATTAACAAGGGCAATACTCACTTTGTTCCAAAAGAAGAATAAAAAATCTCGTTTCCCGATATGCTACCAATATATATAGAAAAATAATAACATTATAATATATAATAAGTGTTGCTAGATTAATGATGGAAAAAATTATAACACAAATATATTTAAAGATATAAATATTTATACTATTTTTATAAGTTTAATGGATTGTTTAACTCTCGGGAAGGGAGATTTCCAAGGGCAACTATTAAGATAAAAAAGCAAGCTAATATAAATGGAGCATCCATCTTTGGTTGAGTAATCTTGACGTGTAAAATTAAGCGCGTGCACGGTGTGCACCACGTCATGTCGAGCATCCAATGCACAGATGGCGGCCATAGTTTATCTGTTTCGATCAGGATCGCAGCAGTCGGTGGAATTTACCTCGTCTCTATCCAAAGCCGGTCTAAAACCGTTGAACGTTGCTCGATCGTGTCTCTTCCCACTGGAATTTACCTCGCATCTGTCTATATAAATTAACTAAGATAAGATAGATATATTAGACGCATGACCGAACCATTTTTTGTTTTCAACTAGAATTTTAAAACCAGGAAGAAGAAAGTAAAACTACAAATAATAATATCATTGCTTATATATACTACATATTGCTATCAACCTGCATTCTCTAGAAACCCGCGTGCTTCGTTCCCAGATGCCACGCGCACTGTACGTTTTCTCCATCCGATCCCCATGTTCTTTCAATCCTCAGCCTGTTCGGCTGTCTGGCTGGCTCGTGGCTGGATCATGGATTATTACTACTAGTTGATTTGATGTGAGAGAAAAATACTATTTCGATTAGAAATTTACGATCGTATACGAGCAAACCCAGCCTGCCGAACAGGCTCTATCGATCATCAAAGTCTCCAAAACAGCTAAACGTACTTCCCGTTGCTTTCCGGCCAGCCAGTGGTGTAGTCTCAGCCTCTCAGGATAGCAAGATTCACAAGAAAGACATCTATCTCAGCTCACTGATCATCATCACCTTATTAACACTGTCCAGCGATGACCAGCTGAAAATTCGCAAACATTACATCGCACCCACACTGATCATGCATGTGTTGTGATGCAAAAGCTTGAAGAAGAGGACCATTAGCAAGGGCACACATATGTCGAGAATATATATAGGCAGAGGCCACCATGAACTTTTGAACTTGCTGAAAATGACTACGCATGCAAAGCATGTATATATTGGTATTATTGGTGACACTACAATCAAAACAGCTTGTTATTGTTTGTACGTTCCCAGAGATATGATTCTTCTCTGTTGGTATTATTGGTGACCTTTATCTGGCTACCTAGCTAGCTATAGATACATATCGTCTCCCCTGTGAAATAACGTATATGTCATTCATTCCACTTTATATATTTTCCGGGACATATGTCGATCGATCGTATCACATCACACTGTGGAGATATATCATCAGGTGCATGTATACATGCAATTATGGGGGCACCTCCCTCTCCCTCTCCTTTTCCGCGCTGGGATTGGGATCAGATAACTCCAGGAGCCTTTTTGCACTTCAGGTGATACATGCAATGCATCTGGGTGCAGGTGCAGCACACACCCATCACATCTTAACCACATGAAAGCGCCAGAACAAGGGAGTCAAATTTGCAGCACACATATATCCTACGTAGGAGCTAAGAAGCAGCAGTGTCTAATTCAAGAACAAGGGAGTCAAATTTGCAGCACATATATATCCTACGTAGGAGCTAAGAAGCAGCGGTGTCTAATTCACAGCCACGTGTTTTATGTAATTTTAACATATAAATTTTTTTACATTATAGAATTAAGATCAAACAGCTTCCATCTTTCTTATACTTCTAGCCTCTAATTTTTTTCTACCTCCAGACAATCACAAATCATAATATCACAGATCCACAGATTACAAGATACAATTTTTTTTTATGAAAACACAAATCACAAATCGTAGAGAATGAGGAGGAGAGGCCTATCTAGAACCGGATCCACTGCCGCCACCGCCACCGCCACCGCCACCGCCATAGCCGGCGCGGGGAGGCGCGCCGGGTACGGGCGCGGGTGCCGCCGCCACCGCTATGGCCAGAGCGGGCCCTCCGGCGAGTATGAGCGGATCGCCCCCACACGTGCTTGATCTGGAGCAGCATCTACGCCTCGTTCGCCGCCAGTTGAGAGGACTACGGACCGCGCGGGGCAGCAGGCAGCAGCAAGCCGGGGAGGCACGGGCGTGGTGCCTCCGTGCACATCGGTTATGACACGTGGCTCTATACGTCATAGATAAAAAAAAATCCTTTTTTTTTTGCTAAAAACATGTACGTTGTATAGCATTTCTGCAAAGACACAGAAGAAACTAAACAAAATGAACAATCCAAGGATGAGATCAGATGAATGAAGGTTTAAAATGCAAGAGCTAGCACCAAGCTACTAGCTAGCTACCACCACCATGCATCTTATCATCATCCGAGAGCGAAGCAGCAAGAGGAGGGATGGAGAGCAAAAACGTTAGCTAGCTAGGTCAGCGCGAAGTCTATGCATTGCTTCTTGAAAACCATGTGTACTGGAGTAGACGAGGCGATGGCGTCCCTAGCTCTCTTGTTCGCCACGGCCACCATCTCCTCCTGCTCCGGCGCCGCTACGACCGCTGGCCTCGGTGTCGTCGTGAGCAAGTCCACGCCGAAAAGCCTCACCGCCTTCACCGTGGCGTGGGGCGGTGTGGCCGTGGTCGTCGTCGCGATGACGAAGGGTGGTGCCGCCGTGGTCATCGTCTTGGCCCGGAGCTTGCAGTCGATGAAGAGCTGCTGCTTGCCGGCGGAGCGGTAGAACCCGACGGCATCCCCGGCGTGGAGCCCCTTCTCCTTGACGAAGCGGCTCCACCCCTTTGTCAGCACGTAGCTCTGGCTGCTGTTCCAGTACGAGTACCGGAACCTCCACACCTTCCCGGCGGCGTCCTCGAAGTTGAGGAGCACGCCCTTGCACTGGCCGCCGCTGACCGCCGCCGCGGCGGCCGGGACCGGGAGCTGCAGCGGGAAGTGCTTCTCCGCGTGCTGCTTCGGTATCACCAGCCGGTTCAACTTCCCCACGTCGCTCGGCGTCACCGTCTTGTCGAAGAGGTGCTCGCGCGCCGCGGAGGCCGCCGCGGGCGACGACGATGCGGCAGGGTTGTTCTTGGCCGGCGGCGGCGAGGCCGCCGGGGACGCCGCGGCGAAGGCGCGCCAGTTCTGCGCGAGCTCCTCGCCGTAGGTGTGCTTGCGGAGCATGTCGACGACCTCGGTCTTGGACCGGGACGCGAGGAACCGGAGCTCCACGGCGGCGTCCGGGTCCGACTCAGCCAGCGGGCGGAAGTTAGTGACGGCGTCGCGGCCCCGGAACCGCTGCGCGGCCACGTCGTAGGCGCGCGCGGCCTCGGCCTCGCCCGTGAACGTGCCGAGCCACACGCGCTGGTGCCGCTCGTAGATCTGCGCGCCCCACCGCCCGTTGGGCTGCGGCACCACGCCCTTGTACTTGGACGACGGCAGCTTCCCGTTCCCGTTGACCCCGCCGCTGCCTCCGGCGGCGCGCCCCGCGCCGCCCGAGCCAGAGTCTGCCTCCACGCCCGGCTCCGCCGCGTCCATCACCGCGCTGGCGCCGCTGCCCACGCGCTGTAGCGGCTTGCCGGTCGCCGCAGCCGGAGCCGGCGCCGGGTTCTTCCCCGTGGACGCGCCGCTGCTCGCGTCGTCCACCAGGCAGCTCACGCTGTCCATCCGATCACTACTACACCCACGCGAAAGGGAGATGCTTTGGGGAAGATTCAGTTCAAGGAGCGGAAATGGTGGGGGGAGGACAAGTGAAGGGTGTGTGCGTGTGATATATAGCGGGGGAAGGTCCAGGTGTGGCATAACACTAAACCAACAACAACACTTCTCATCACTCCATATATACTAAAGTATACATGGGCATATGTTCTTTTTTTTTGTGTTTTATTAAAGGGTAAAGTCCAATTTACACCCTCCAATTTTCACCAAAGTCCGGATTTTAACCTCAAACTTCAAAATCGGTCAACTTTGGCCCTCCAACTCTTGAAAAAGTTCAACTTTCAACCTTCTGGGCGGTTTTACGGGTAAACCGTAACTTTTGATATTTTCGGGAGCGCCGAAATTTTATATTATTTTTTCGAGCATCTTAACGTCCTCAAATGAAAAAACTAAAAACTACAAAGTTGTAGATCTCATCGAGGTCTACAATTTACATATAAAAATTATCTTCATCCGACATCGTATCGAAGGGTTTTCTATTTTTTTGAAATGTGAGTCTCATCACGCGATAAATTATGGTGCTGAAATTTTATATTATTTTTAAGAGCATCTTACTGTCCTCAAATAAAAAAATTTAAACTATAAAGTTGTATATCTCATCGAGATCTACAATTTACATATAACAATTATCTTCATCCGACATCGTATTGAAAGGTTTTCTATTTTTTGAAATTTGAGTCTCATCATGTGACAAAAATTGTTTCCAATAGAAAGACTTCAATACAATGTCATGAAGATAATTTTATATGTAAATTGTAGACTCGATGAGATCTACAACTTTTGTAGTTTTGAGTTTTTCATTTGAGAACGTTAAGATGCTCAAAAATAATATAAATTTCGCTGCTCCCTAAAAATATCAAAAGTTATCGCTCACACGTGAAACCGCCGTAAGTTTGAAAGTTGAACTTTTTCGAGAGCTGGAGGGCCAAAGTTGTCCGGTTTTGAAGTTCGAGGTTGAAATCCGGACTTTGGTGAAAGTTGGAGGGTGTAAATTGGACTTTACCCTTTATTAAATAACAATATATGGCTTTTTATGTAGAACATGATAATTTTTTGATGGACTGATTATTAGTTAGTATAATATGTGTGTTATGGACTCATGCATGGGTGTATGTGTATACCTCATGGGCTTGTGTTGGTGTGGGTCAACTCAAAGTGAAGATGATGTGATGGTGGCATGGTGCACCGCAGTGGCCATGCATACATGGTCTCACTGTCGTGGTTTCCTTTTTCGATTGAAATCTTCCGATATTTTTTATATATCTTTTTTATTCGTAGGTGTTGATAAAAAAATATCTATCTTTTTTATACAAATTTTGTTTAAATTTACTTAAATTTAAATTAAATTTTATTTGAATATGATCCAATATTTCCGATATATCCTATTTATCCTCTTTATTTGTGACCCTCGATAAATTTTAATTTCTGAAAATAAAAACCTTGCTCACTGTCACTGATATTACTCGTGTAATTATCCTTGCCTTTTTTGTTTTCATTATATTTCTTTTTTGAGAGAGCTAAGATTTTTCAAATTTTTTTTGTGTGTACATGCATGCTTGGCTTCTGATGTTGCTCTAGCATTTGGGAGGAAAAGTAAAAGAAAGCCTGGAATATATCTCTCTCTAGATTAGTGCTGCTAGCTACGAGTCATGTTCGGCGATTATGCTCCTGCAACTGCTGGTGCAGGTCTTCGTGATGGTAAATGGTGATCGTGACGGCGTGGTAGAATTTTCAGGACTTTCTAGAGGATGGATAGGCATCAATCGCTGCGTCAACAATGCTCTTGACTCCAAGATTTTACCTCAATATTCACTGTGTACACATATCCATGGCACACATATTCATGGCTTTGACTCAATTACCCGAAATGCCCCTCGTTGCTTTTGTTGGTTTTTCCATGAGACTCTACAGCTCTAATGTTACCAACCATTACTGCTTCTTTTTTAGTTAATATAAAATTGTTGGGCTTCAAACTTCTTCGTAGAAGAGGAATTAGATCATGATTATTACGAAATCAACTCGAGTTCAAAACAAAAAAAAAGGTGCTTGACACTATTGACCAATACGCAACCTAAATAACCATCATTGTAACGCAAACAGTTGCGCAACTCTTGACTCTAGAAGTTGGCACACATTAACCATTTCTTGCTGTCATAACTGCCAAAACCAAAGGCAGTGCGTCTCCGTGAATAGAATCTAAAAAAAAGTTTTTATATAACCATTATAAAATACAAAATCATTCTTTATGAGTCAAATTGTCCAACAAAGTCCCGCCACTCCTGTCAATAACAAAGAAGCAAGATTTTGCACCCCATGTATAGAACAATTATAAAACAAGTGAACTAAACTTGTGTGTGTGTGATGGTGGTGGTGGTGGTGGGTGGGGGGGGGGGCGCTATAATAACAATTTTAGAAGATAACTCCTTTTATTTACAAAGGTGGTCTCTGAAGTCTCCTTGTGTCTAAAAATACTCTATGGTCTTCAGAGATGTTCAACCAATTTACGGGGACACTGAAAAATCTACTGCCTCTGAAAATGATTAGTAGATGCGGGCCTCTTCATTTTAAGAGACTATCAGCTGTAATTACGTCTATATGGATTTTGGTTTGTACATTATGACATTCAATTTGTATTGACTTCATCTCTACCTATTATGTATGGTTTTCTAATTATGATGTACTCCCTCCGGTTCTCTAAAGCAAGTCGTTTTGAGGTTGTCTTAAGTCAAACATTTTAAACTTTGACTACAAATAACTTCTTTTGGGTTGAGTTTGAAAATATGAAAGTGATGTAAGTAGATTCATCTCGAAATGTAGTTTCATAAAAGTATATATTGACTATATTTTATAAATATTTTATAGCAAAAAGTAGCGGTCAAAGTCGTTTCTTAAAGACCGTGTCGATGTCCAAAACGACTTGTTTTATAGAACCGGAGGGAGTAGTCATTATCGAAGCAGTGAGATATGTGATAGGAGTGAGATATGTATTAATAATATCAAATGTAAAATATTAGACAATGACCTCTATTTAAATGTAATAATAAAGAATATAAAATTTTAAAAAAATGAAGGTCACTGCAGGTTTGAAGCCAATGACCTGATAGTGATGAGTATGACACTACCACCGCCGGTTTGCTGTGATCCCTCAGTGCAATGCAAGCAGCTGACTAAGTACGGGCTTTTGATACGCGGAGAGGTCAAAATCGGTGCATACGCAATATTGGGGAGTGAAGAGAGATCAGGAAGTTGCCGTCAAAAAAACAAAAAAAAGAGAGATCAGAGAGATGGCTTTGGGTGTCTAGCCTTTTGTTTTTGACGTACAAATGGTCAGACACACATGGTTAATTAGTTTACGAATAAATTAGTAGACGCATCAATATATTAACTAGTATTCTAGTAACGATCATGCTCACTGACCTTACTTAAATATGGTCAATGATCCATCCAATAAGACATATAATATATATGTTTTATATTCTCCCACATGATGCTAGCTTGAACAGAAGTCGGCTCACAGAATTGGATTTTAGCATGCATAATACCAAGTGTTGTTTCAACAAATATGCGTGGATCTATGCATCTTCACATAATTCAGAGCTAGTTGGCAAATGACAAGTAATAAAGCAGATAGCTCAGCTCAGCCGCAAGTTGGCCGGTTCAGGATATTAAGTTTCAGCGTGCAAGCTAGCTGGACTGATATATATATATATATATATATATATATATATATATATATATATATATATATATATATATATATATATATATATATAGAGAGAGAGAGAGAGAGAGAGAGAGAGAGAGAGAGAGAAGAAGAAGATACACTAGGTAACACATAATTTAATCTGGTCAGGTTTGACATTGCTGTTAATGATGTGGTTGACCGATTGTACGTGCTGCTATCGATCGATCATATCGCTGATTAATTAAGAATGAGGAAATTGGTTGTATGGTCGTCGAAGCAGACGACTTGGTACACGCCTTGCAACATCTTACAGCTCACGGAGTTTCAGCCACTATGTGCAATGGGCTTTAATTTCGATCTTTGCAACAGTTTTTCTGTTTAATGTTTTCTGTGCCGCCTTTTCTTTTAAGAAAAATAGTCCCTCCAGTCACATTTTGGATGTCGACATGTGCATGATCCCCAAATTAACTACAACTTTGGTATACTAATATTTTTTGTTATTATAACATATATTATCACAAAACAACTAACTAAAGATAAATCTACTCGTATATTTGAAAAATATCTAAACTCATAACGATGTAATTTGTAGTCAAGCTTAAAATATCTAACCACATGTCTTTGGGGACATCTAGGGAAAAAATGGTTAGCTGCACGCAACCCAAAACAATACTTTCTTGATTGCTACATAAATGGTTTTCACTAACGGTATGTTTACTGTTAGTTTTATTCAAACTGTTAGTGGTGATGTATCGCTCTCCTGAAATCGTTGGTGAAAATAATTTTTAGTGTCGATTCGTGATACGAACCATTGGTGAAAATGTTCACGGTAACTCAAATGAATGTGGTGCCTCAGAATAGCTTGTCATTTTCTTGTGAACCTATAAGCAATAAATGAAGTCAGATTCTTACAAATTGGGATCCAAACACACCGCCAGTTTTTGCTCAGAATTCAGATTTTAGAAACTAAAAGCAAAAACTGGTCTTTTAAGAATCTGAAACTCATCTAACAGGCACTGAGCTGCTGGTAATGACCCAGTTTACCGGCCAGCACTTACTGTTTTGTCTCCTGCTGCAGCCAGCCATTACGTGAGTACTGCCGACGAAGTTTTGCTAGCATTATCCAAAAACCAGCGCATTTCTCAAGTTAATCTGGTCACCTAGCAAACATTAATAAAAACACGATGGGTGCAGTTACTTGTAGGCACAGGATGTTGCCACTGCTGTGTAAACTTGAAAGAGATCGTGTGGTTTCAACATCTAGTACCGTGGGAGTCAAGCCGGACGTTACGATCCATGGCTTTCACCGGACGGGGACGATTCACTACAGCTTGATGAATGCTGGCCGCGTCCACCTACTGCCGGAATAAAAATCCTTCAGATCTTCCGACCCCACTTTGTTAAAACGTGAGGATTAACAACAGATGACTAAACGGAGATATATATAATAATAAATTAATAATAAACTAAAGGTTGCAGCTCTAGCTTGTATCAACTCCAGATGTGCTGAAACTACCTGTCATTGTTTTATAACAAGGAAAGGCAGCACCGTAGCTATATATAGATAATAGGGGTATTTATATGCGCACGCGAAAGATTTTCAGGATTGGTTTTATACACTATTTATAAATTCTAAATACTGCAGCTGCAGCCGCAGCATGCCACATGAAGAGGATCGGAGGGTAAGGGACAACATGGCAAGTTGGCTCATTCAAGTGATATGTCAAACCTACAAGAACTACTCCCTCTAATCTAAATTATAAACTATTTTGACTTTTTTAGTTATATAGATTTTGCTATGCGCTTAAATATACACCGTGTCTAAATACATAGTGAAAATAATGTATTTAGAAAAGTTGAAACGACTTATAATTTAAAACGGGAAGTATTTGTTTTGAATTTTGGTAGGGACTCCACGGATTAGTACTCTCTTTATCCAGTGACGGCAACGGATAACACTCAGTCCCAAAACAAATACATGGAAGAACTAGTATGTATGCCCTCATGTGATGCCATTTAGCATTTTTCAGGGGATAATTGGATTTGGAATTTGAGGACCACTTGGATCAACCAAGATAAACCATGTAGATTAAGCAATATATTTATAGATGTATGATAATTATCGAGGAACAATGTAGATTAAAAAAACAATATATCTGTTTTCTTTTCTCACCCATGATAAATATTTCTTAGGTAACATTCTAAAATTCTAATACATAAATTAGAAGAAAAATATGACTATATGGGTACAAAGTACTAGAAGTCTGGAATACTATACAAATAATTAATTTAGATTAAAAATAAAAAGGAAAAAATACCTTGGCCCTAAACAATTGATCGGTGATCGCAATTCGTAAGAAGCCAAGAATCAAGATGTCGTCGTCGTGGAGCCTTGCCTGGTCGCCGTCCTCGTACGCCGTGTCCGTGTCTCCGGTAGTCTAGCTCTTCGCGGCGGCGCGGCTCGCCAGCTCCCCGTGTGTAAGGCGCATGTCGCGAAGTCACGATCAAAGTGTGATGTGTGCAGCGTGACTCCTCGCCTCCTTTCTACCCGAGGGCCTCGGGGAAAGAAAACTAGGAAACAAATGTCGATGTTGTATTTTTGGACCGTCTGGTCAGTTTTATATCTCTCTTCTCATTAGTTTGGTAATGCCTAATGGACTATCGGACCTGGGGTTTGTGTACACAGGCTTAGGCTCCTCTCCTCCGCTTGAGCCCTTGGCCGTCGTGACCATGCCCCTACCCCTAGGGCCGGCACTGTTCTGAGGCACCGCTTTTACAGTTTTCTAAATTGCCCATGCTATTTGCATTGCAAAACCATTACGGACTCATTCATAAGGGGCTGTGTCACCTCTCCTCATCCACATCTCACTCTCTCCTCTATCTCTTCACTCCCTTAGTCCCTACTATCTCCTCATCAGTCTCCATCTCACAGAGAGAGAGAGAGCACTAAGGAATAGACGCGACAATGGTCCTGGCCATGCGCAGAGCACAGGCAGCGATGGAGGCGGCCGAGCGTGGACTAGGTATGAGAGGCGGTCCAGACGTGACGAGGCACAAGTGTTCCAAGCACCGCAGATGGGGCAGCAAAGGTGTGCATCGCCCTTGGCTCAGTTGCCCTCGACTAGGCAGCGGTTGCTTCGATGGTGGGGCTCGATGAACTTGATGGACTTGGTTGCAGCTTTTTTGTTTTTCGATTATCACTGCTAGTTCTTATAATGAATCATCGTCGACTTTCACCAGCAAGGACAAAAGTGGGCGATGATAGATCGTCTCCTTGAATCCCTGTTGGATGGTACGAGCGATGTCGTCCTAAGAAACTTTTCTCCATTTTGATATAGGTAGAGATACGTGTGAAAGCCTATTCCTTTCACGCCGTGTTATTCTTAAGGATGATAGTAGTAATACACATGATTTTCGTAGTTAATATATTTAGAGATATAAATATTGGTATTATTTTTTATAATTCTTAAAAAGTTTTTGACTGTGTTTAAATATAGAATTTCACTACTTTTGGACCTGGGGGTATGTTATTATACTGTTATGTCTGAGTTGCTGGATCCACCTGCTTAAAACAGACAGATAGATAGATAAGCTCGGCCAATGAAGCGTCAACAGGTGTGTGCGGGTATGCGATTATTGCAATGAAGTGGAGCGTGGAGAGTGACGACCCAGGTCCACACGCCAATGATTGTCCATGTACGCGGGCACACCTGGCGAGACGCCGAGACGGGAACCAGAAGAACAGAGCAGAGAGGCAAGCAAAAGGCCCAGCCGCCTCCATCCCCTTGCCGCGCCACGTCGGCGCCGTGAGGGCCACGTGCGCCATGTGGCGGATGGGAAAGCGAGGGCCGCCGAGGATGCGGCGGCTGTCTGGCACGGGGAAGGGGAGGCAGGCGCGCGCGGCCGCGGCGTGGTGTTCACATGGACCAGAGCAGCCGGCTATCATCTCCTCTGTGTGCGCGTCAGATGCATCCCCCCTCCCCCTGGACAGCGGCAGCGGCATCGGCATCGGCATCGGCATCGGCATCGCCAGGCAGGGGCATGCAGCTGTATCGCCAACAGCAACAGTGCCCGTAGCCTTTGCTTATTAGCTCGGGTGCCCTGCCCATCGGTCATCGGTGTATCTCCATCTCCATTTCTATCCATCCCCGACCGGCTCCACCCCTGCCAGCTGCCACCGCTGCCATAAATGACAATGCATCTCTCTCTTAGCGCGTGTTCAGTTTCACCCACAAATTCCAAAAAGTGCTACAGTACCTATCACATCGAATGTTTACGGTCCATGCATGGAGTATTAAATGTAGACGAAAAAAAACTAATTACACAGTTTGGTGAGAAATTACGAGACGAACGTTTTGAACCTAATTAGTCCATTATTAAACACTAATTACCAAATAAAACACAAAAGTGCTACAGTAGCCTCAAATTCCAACTTCATGGAACTAAACGCGCTCTTATTGCACACTTCTGTGCCAACGAATGAACCCCATGCATCCATCGAGACTCCTCCAAATCTTCTCTATTTGCAACAAGGCGATTTATTCCGACCAGTTTTAAATTAATTGTAGCTACTTAATTGGTGGTATGCTTTTCTTTTTTTATTAAAGAAAACTAGTATTTGAACAGGAAATTCAACTTCTTGTGGTTATCTAATACCTTTATGGCTTTGAAGATTTATCCTGCCATCATATCATGCTTTTCAATTCGTCCCTGAATCAAACGATGTACAACTTATATATATATAGAGAGAGAGGCTAAAAGATTTAATGACCGCGTCGTGGTTTCCAATTCATTTGTATATCGGATTCTGCATCATGCACGAACACTATACTCTCGCTAGTACATGCAGACGAGAGAGTGGTAGACCATTTAGACGGTCCGTACTTTATTTATTTTATAATCAGATTATGCAATCATGTTTGTATATGTTACTCTAACTTATACAGAGACATGTAAAAAGCTCGACCTGTGTGTGGATTGGCAGGTGTGTGTGTGTGTGGTGGGGTAGCCCCGAACATTTCGTTAAGAAGGCAATTTTTTTAAGTAGATCAGAAAAACCTACAAACTCTAGCCACAACCATACGTAACGGTACCCTGTAGCTCACGTGAGACGCTCACAACCAGCGGCCGATCTTTAGACTTGTGTTTTGGTGTGGAATATATACAGAACATAAGAGATTAGATCATTTGGATCTCGTTGGACAGTTGACTATAAGCAATGAAAGAAGAGGAAACCCTCCGCCCTTTAATACTACTACTTCCATTTTAAATTATAACATGTCTTGTTTTTTTTTATTGTTTTTATTGCTACGTATCTATATATCTAAATACATAGAAAATTATATATCTAAAAGATTAAAACGTTTTGAAATTTAGAGGGTAGTGGGTAGATTAGAGATGGAAAAGAAAGAGAACATTTTTATGTGAGCTACTAGCTCTTCGCAATATTAGTAAAGCGGCCGGGTGGGCCATCAGCAGGTGCTGGATAGCGGGCGCGCGTGGCGTATATCAGCTTTCCGTAAAGTGGCCTGCATGTATGTGAGTGATCGATGTCGATCGGATACGGAGATTAACTAGTTTAATCGTGATCATCTGCGATAGATGCGGGTGGTTAAGGGCATCATGTTTGTGGTACTAGCTCCGCGCGTGGCTGACGCCAGCGCATTCCTATTTCGCGTGTGCACTGACAGGGCCAGTTCCAGCAAGCCCACTGGATTTGCGTTCGCACGCATGCACGCGCGTCTTTTTATCCATTTTTATTTAATCAATATTGTACGCGTCGAACGTGACCTCATCACAAGCCCCAAGTTGTTCACTCTTTTTTTCTTCCTCGAACAAAGTTGTTTACTCTTTAGCACCAGGCGGCAGCACAAAAGACACAGAGGGAGAGAGAGAGAGTTCTGGTATGACACGTATCTATCTACAACTTGCTTGCTTGCCGACTTTTTTTTTTTTTGACATCAGCTTGCCGACTGTTTAGTTTGCGATGGAACAAGAAGAGGTCGGTGCTCGAGCATAAAATATCGTTGATAATAATACGCCACAGGTGTCGGTCACACGCGCTCTAAAAAAACTCTAAAAAATAACTCCTCAAATGTGGTCGTCCGCTCGTCCCGCTCTCTGCTTTGCCTTCATCTCGAGCCATCCCCCGCAGCGCTTCCACCGACCGCTGCGCCCACCGCTGGGCCATTCTTCCCGTCCCCCACCCGGCTAGAGCTCTGAGCGGCCCCTTCTTCTTGCCCTTGTCCGGCTAGAGCTCACCGACAGCCGCCTGCGCCTATGGTCGGCCGCTTCCTCCCAACCAGAGCCCCGCCAGAGCTCACGTCGGCCTACGCCCATTGCTGGCCTATCCCTGCCCCCCTCTCCGCCCGCCTGCGATGACGATAGCCCGCAGTGCGGCCAAAGCTCGCCGGCGTCCTATCCCTGCCGGCCCCTCCACTCTCCTCCAATCCAAAGGGGCCACGACGGCGCTGCCCTCCGCCTGCTCATCCCCCGCTCTGCGCTGCGTCGTACGGAAGAATGAGGGTGAAAACACATGTTTAATTTCAACCGTATGTTTCAATAGTTTCAGATATGAGGTATGTTGTAAGTGCTTCATGCGGATGTTGCAAAAGTAGACCGAGATGTTGCATATGCTACAATGGTTGTACACGTATGTTGCAAGATTCTGTTCCCAATGTTTCATCTGTTTTTTCCAGACATATGTTGCAAGTGTGTTTATTTCGATGTTGCATATGTTTCACACATGTTGTCGGTGCAGAAAGTGACCAACACGTAAATATTTGTAGTTTTGTCGTACGTTGTGATCGGATGTGGCTTAGCACTTAATGATACATGGTTTATACTGGTTCAGGCAACGTTCCCTACGTCCAGTTTGAGTCGGTTGGTGACTTTATTCCTGAGCCCAGGTGCTCGAAGTTTGCTGCGGGGTTACAAACGGAAGAAAGTAAGATGGGGGGTGCAAGAGGTCCGATCGGACTCTGGTCCGAAGGGCCGAGAGTGACGAGAGCTCCTACGTGCGCTAAGTATTCGAGCGTTGCGCTAAGTATTCGAGCGTGTGCTCTGTGTAGCTTTAGAGTGTCTAAAGCTAGCAGAGGGTGAATCGATCGTTGGTTGTTAAAATTGTTCGAGTCCTCTTTGTTGGAGTTCCCGTGTATCGATCCTTCTTATTGGGAGAGAGCGCATCCCCTTTTATAGATGAATGGGACTGCCTTACAAGCGAGAGAGAGAGAGAGAGAGTACGTTTACTAAGTCTTGTTGCCCACGCCATTGGGTACAAGATGATTATAGGCGGTCACAACACTGTTTATGCCAGATGCATGTGGGAGGTTTTACCGCATTCACCATGTATGGCAAATGACGGCGCCCACAACACTGTTGATGCCTAGAGGCATGTGGGGGGTTTTACCGTGTTATGGCGCCCACAACACTGTAGGGCAAACGTCGGCACCCACAACACTGCTTGGGTTCTGACATGCCTGGAAGGTGGCAGGACACCCGTCTAACATGTCCTATTGGTACTATCCTGTAGGTGTATAGGGTACGGTCCTAGGTATTGCGGTTCACTTGAGCGCCCCTGCCTTATTTGCTCTGCCCGTTTCCTGGGTCCTCACCGAGCGGGCGTCCCCGGTCGGTTGGTCCCAGTCGGCTCCGACTACGCCAGTCGGAGAAGGATGTAAGCAGAGGTTTAGTGCATCCCTGGTTGGAGACGTGGGTCAGAGTCAGAAGCGGCGTTGGCCAGGCCTTCCGGTCGAAGAGGCGGGCCGGAGTCGGAAGAGAGGCCTTTCGGTTGGAGAGGTGGGCCGGAGTCGGAAGCGAGCGCCGTTCCTCCTTAGCCAGGCCTTTCGGTCGGAGATTGGATCGCCCTTCTGGCCTCTCGTTAGGTATTTGGGTCGACCCAGGAGTTGTGCGTTGTTCGCAACGTTGTCTGCTGGTCTGAGCTTTTGTTGGGAAGCAGGTCTATGAGGACCCCCAGGTTTACGAACCAGACAGGCGCCCCCGAGCCCCCGGGCGATTCAGGTAGAATTGTCTGGGGGATTTTTATCTTAACAGCGGGTGCGCGCGAGCGCACCCGTGGGTGTAGCCCCCGAGCCTCCGGGCGATTCGGGTAGAATCGTCTGGGGGGTTTCGTGCTGCCAGCGGGGGATTTTTTGTTTCGACAGCGGGTGCGCGTGAGCGCACCCGCGGGTGTAGCCCCCAAGCCCCCGGGCAATCTGAGCAGAATCGCCTGGGGGGTTTTGTCAGCGGGCGTGAGTGTGTGCATCTTGGTGGGCATAGCCTCCTCTTTCTAGTTTCTGACCCATCATTTCCAGGAGCGCGGTCCCAGACGTTTGGTCATGGCCAAGGGACTGGGCGAGACGGAGTCGTCAACCAGGGCGTCGGGTGTGCCGAGGGTTCGGGCGAGTTGGAGTCGCGGATCCAGGAATCGAGCGAGTCGGAGTCGCCAACCAAGGCATCGGGCGCGCCAAGGGACAGCCGAGGGATCGGGCGAGACGGAGTCACGGACCTAGGCGTCGAGCGCAGCCAAGGGACAACCAAGGGATCCGGCGAGACGTACTCATGGACCCAGGCGTCGGGCGCAGCCGAGGGATCACCAAGAGATCGGACAAGACGGACTCGTGGACCCAGGCATCGGGCGTAGCCGAGGGATAGCTGAGGGATCAGGTGAGATGGTCTTGTGGACCCAGGCGTTGGGCGTAGCCGAGGGACAGCCAAGGGATTGGGCGAGACAGACTCACGGACCCTGGGTGTCGAGCGCAGCCGAGGGATCGGGCGAGACAGACTCGTGGACCCAGGCGTCGGGCGCAGCCGAGGGATCGGGCAAGACAGACTCGTTGACCCAGGCGTCGGGCGCAGCCGAGAGACAGCCGAGGGGTTGGGTGTCCCGAGCCCCTGAACTCATGAGCCCCGTTGGGCTTAGTAGGGGTTAGTTTGAGTTTCATGTGTTACCCCGTCCGCGGTTTCCACAACCGGAGGGGCTGATCTAACGTCGCTTGCCTCGATGGCTCGAGTGACGCGCTCGGTGAGCTCACTAACAGGCACGTTCGAGTGAAATCCAGGTTCATCGTTCGTGACGGGGTCAGCATAACCCTCATGTGGCATTCCACTGCTCCTTAACCCATGTCCCGGCAGATGCCTGGGTTGTTCTGGAGACCGACTTGGGTGGCCCGCTGGCCTCCCCTCGATGGAGATTCTGTAGGCATAGCTTAAGGTTAGGATCGAACGAGAAGGTTGAGATGACCCTGTCTGCTTTAGAGCAAACTGGGCGAGGGCCACTCGGGGCTCATTTGTGTTTTCTCCCTTGGCTCTATTTGACGCGGGGCGGCCTCGAGCCCTTCGTGGGCCAGCCTTCGAACCCCGGTCGGTTGTTGCTCATGTTGAATGAGGCAACTGCTGCTTCGTGACGTAATATGGAGCGTTGTGATGCATTTAACTGCATATGCGATGCTTCGGATGTATGTGATGAATGAATGCATGCATGGATGAATGTGTGAATGCGTGTATGAATGTATGAATGATAGCAGATGAATGAATGGTCATATAAAGAAATAGTGGGGTTTGGTAATGTTACCTTGATGACTCGAGTGATGGGGTTTGAGGAGCTCCTATCGGATATGTCCGATCGTGATCCGTGCTCGTTGTTCGTGACGGAGTCGGCATGGCCCACATGGGCGCGTCCCTCTGCTCCTTACCTATCTCTCGGCATTCGCCTGAGCCATCCGATCGACTCAAGAAGCCCGTTGGTCTCTCCTAGGCGGAGATCCCATCGTTGGGCCCTTCCAAGTCTTGCCTGGGAAGGTGGAGGGCCGCCTGTGTGCAGTTGCACCTTATTTCCTACGCTCGATGTGCAGTAGTGGTGGGCCATGCCTAGGCCACGTCCTGTCTGACCAGGCATCGTCTCGTCGGGCAGGGCGCATCCCATCGGTCAGGACACGTCCCACCGTATCCCATCTGCATTGAATGGGGGAAGGGAGAGGGTTTTTCGCCCCAATCCTTTGCCTTTCCTCAACTGCCATGCCTCCTTCTTAAATAGGGGAAGGGAGGGGGCTTTCGTCATGTTCCTTCTCCTATTCCCCATCTACCGTTGTGGCAGAACCGCCCGAAATAACACGCTTACGGAGGTGCTCGCCTTCCACCAGACACTAAGCACCCCAAAAGCAAGCTACAGCGGGCGGTATCCGTTGGGCACACCCCAAGGGAGAACCCAAAAGATCCATATTTTTCCCAAGGATCCAATAATGAGAACGAGTTACAATACATGTCCATTTCATACATCAGAGTTTCTTAAAAATTACATTATTACATTACTAAATATCAAAGTGCGGAATGATAAACAGTGGAATTTAAAATAAACATCTAGCGATAAGAACGAGGATCCGTTTGAGCCCACCAGAAGAATCCTCCACACAAAGGTACTTCTCATGCATCACCTGCAACAGGGGTAAATAAACCCTAAGTACACAATGTACTCGCAAGTCTTATCCGACTAGTGGGAATAATTTCCCGACCTTCAAGGAATATGATAAGCTTCATGGTTTGCTAATTTTCTTTTAGCAGAAAGCAATACTAATAGTGAGTCCTTATTTATGTTATTATTATCAGACGTATTAAGTTATTATCTATCCAGTCTATATAAGCACCTGTTCTACTTTCACTCAAGAGTTGAGCAATCAGTTCCATTTCTTTTTCTTTCAAGTTTCAGTTCTTACTACGATACTAGAGGTAAGACAAGTCGTACCGACTCGGCGGCGATTCGTGAACCAATGTGCCCAGCTGGGTGCCCCAAAAACACACACCCCGCTTGTACCCCAGGCACAAGTAGGACTAACCCATCGCCCTCCTGTCCTGGGTGTCTAGGTCCACATCCAAACTTGGACTCCAAGCCCCCACTCCTGAGTTCCGGACTCAGTGCGGTGCAAGGACCTCCACCATCCCCGCCTCCCATTAGTCAGTCCAGAAAGAGCCGGATCTATGATAAGAGAGCAACAAGTCTTCCCTACGCCCATACCCAAGTATGCGCTCGGGACAATAGATCTGTGACTTGCCTCGCGTCCATTGCAACGACCGGTCCTTAACCGACCAGATAGAGGAAAAGTGTAACCAAGCTATGCCCAATTGGCCGTAGGACACAACCCCTTACACCCACCGGTCACCATTTTTCCTTTCCACCATTTTCTCATGAGGGGTCATATTTATCACCTATTTATGAGTAACGGCAGGTTACTCACGCTACCGATATCCTGAGCATAGCGGCTACTCAACCTGTACTAGTAGGACTCATAGGTAGATATATTTATGCATGTAGTTTTCATAAAATGCCTGTAACATAAATACACATCATATATATATTCAGTGATCATTTAAAATAAGGGTTATACACCGGGGCTTGTCTTGGACAAGCGACGGGTCAGTATGATCAACACCAAAAGGCTTCGGGGCTCCCTCCTGCATGAGGATCTCCTCCTCGTACTCAATGACTTCGTCGTACTTCTGTTCGTCGACGGGCACGAACTCTACCAACTCATAATCTACATGCATAAAATGATAATGCAATACTTAGTAATATAGCAACATCAACTCTTAAAATAAAGTACATCTATCTAGCTGCTAAGCTAGTGCTACCGACCACGGTACTAAGTTATCTATGGTTTCCAATCACAAGTATGAAGTATGGTATACCTTATTATAACAACTACATGTATTCTTACTCCTAATGCTGATTTACGCTATATACGATAAAGCAAGGGTAATAGCTACTGTATTTATCAACTCACTCTAAGGCTACAAAATTTATAGCAAGTACATAATAACCTAGTGAGCCTACTATAAAATTTTCATAGCTATAGTTATTACCAATTTACCACAAAAATTCCTACAATTATTAATCTACACAATACTAAGTTCTTTGGTTTGAATTTATGAACCTACCATTGTTACAGCTAACTATAATATAACTGCACTAACAAGTAGGTGGTATTTTTGTGAACCTAACAAAATGGGTTTTACTATTTTTAGACAACTAAACAATTTACTACAATTTATCAAATTTCAGCTAGAAATTATATTGAATAAACGTTGGTAATTTACTGGAGAATTGAAAAATGAATTCACCGCGCGGCCCGTGAGCGACGGCTCGGCCCACCCCGGCTGCCCACCTGCGCGCACGCGCAGCAACCGGCGTGGCCCACTCGGTGGCGCGCGACGCGGCCCAACTCAGGCGGCCCACAGCGGAACCGCGCGAGGCTAGCTCTTTAGCGAAAAGCCCCCGTTCTCTACCCTATTCGCACAACCCACTCGAGTACTATTTCACTGAGTCATAGAGTTTGCATCTAGGACCCTAATTCTATTCGAATTCACGTTTTACGAAGCCCCTGGGCGAACTAACAGGGCCACGGCCTCACCGGCCAAACGCTGGCAAGCACAGACCTCTCCGGAATACACCAGCACCCCCATGAGCTTCTACGTGTCACGCGCAACGGATTGAGGTAACAAACACCAAGAATGGCGCACCACGCAGGCGTGGCCACGTGCCACGACGGGGTCTGGCCGCGGTAGCCCAACGCCGACAAAACCACCTAACTGAACGCCTCTACTACTACTCGGTGACCATCTGTAGGCTCAAAGTAACCACCTTGAAGCCCTAATTGAATAACCGTTGTGCCCAGCCGAGCTGGCCATAGGAGCGGCATCAAAGCCAGCTCGTCGGTGGCCGCCCCCACGCTCCAGCGAGCCTCGGCCCTAATTGAGTCAACCAGCTACTCTAGGAGCAAGAGGACCTCACCAGCGATGTGACGGACAGGCTGGGTGAAGTTGCGATGAACGGCAACGGGCTGGCCATGCGCGCGAGGTGGTTCCGGTGCACCCCGGCCGCGAAGAAGATGTTCCCGACGACCTGCTGCACCATCGGTGGGGCCACTTCATGGGCGAGGCAAATGAGTCAAGGAGAGGCAACAACCATGCTCGATTGAAACAAAAGAGCAAGGAGCAGTGTCCTGGGCCGAGAACTTGTCTCATCGGCCATGGTGGACTGCCGAGGGGAAAACTCTCCCCATTACCTCACCGAAGGAAGGAAGCCCATCAAAATGACTCCAATCGGAAGCTTACTACTCTAGCTATTTGGGTGCACGGTGAATTGGAAAGGGATGGACGGCACACGGCCAATTTGAGGGCGACGACACTCGGCTTAAAGGTGATGACGGCGATGACGAAAGCTTAAATTGCCACCCGACATCGTACTACCGCCCGTGGCATGTTAGGCACGACGCTATACATCAATGCGACCTCCAGACGTGCACACGAGTTCGGCACTCCGACGCGTGACCACAACTCCACGACACGCAAGGCGAGGGCGACACGGCACTGCACCGCAGAGGCTGGCATGTCCGGGAAACTACACAGTGGCATGGCGTGAAGCACGGACGGGACGGCAAAGTTAGGCAGGGCAAGGCCACTCGCGTGAAGCCGAAGTGTCAACGGCAATAGTGGCCGTGCAGGCGGTGCGCGTGAGCGTGCTCGGGCGAGTGGCGACACCGGTTCGGACAAACCGAACAGGCCGGTAGACACGATGGTGAGTAGTGGTGCAGGCGGACATGATGGAAGGGCAGAGCATCCAGGCCCGGCGGGCCCTAGTGCGCGCGAGTCGTGAGCCAGGCGCGCAACAGCGGTGATGATCGAGCAGCAATGACGGCCGAATGGCCAGCGCGCTGCGATGACGGGCGGGCAGTGGCGACTGGGCACGTGTAGCGTGCGCGAGCTGCGCCAGAGCGGGGCGGTAGGAGGCCGTGGCCAGCAGCGCAGGGAGCCACACGCGCGGACATGGCTACATAGGCGTGACGGTGGTGACATGGACGGCGTGGTAGCGCGTGCTGGGCAGGCTAGAGCAGAGGTGCCAGGCTGAGCAGAGGCGGTGACCGCGCCCAAAAGTGGAAGACGTGTCGTGCACGCTTTTTAAAGCTGCTACCACGACCAATTCGACGATCCGAAAACCCAACCAGCCATTCTATCGTCAAGGGGGTACATAGGGCTATCGACCTAAGCCACGACATCTCACCACTTCTTAAGCCGATCGCTCTACAAAAATTGTCGAACATGGCTTCGTCGACCCATTTACAGACTTGCGCTAAATGACTAAACCTCGAACGGTTTCGCATCGAATTCCATTTCCGAGCTACTTGATATACTAGCTAGAGAACCTCATCCTCGACCGCACATATTTCATCATCGCCTATGAAGTTTGGGCTACCAACTTTACTACGTTCCGCCGATGCGTTCCATAGCATTTCCGTCCGATAAAAATTCATTTAGAACCCTAGGTGATAATACGCGACACGAAATATAACATTCGTTTCTTGTTTCAAATGAACGTTTCAAGTTCCGAATATTGATTTATACTCTATAACACACACATTTACTCTCAAGTATGATGGTCATGTTGTGTTTTAGCAAAAACTATACAATGTAACACCGAGGGTGTTACAACCGCCTCTTCTCCTTCTTCCTTCTCGCCAAGAGCGTTTGAGTGTCGCGGTGGTTCTTAGGAGAAAAGGGGGAGAGCGAGGGAGAGGAGAAACTTATAGATCCATTCATGAATCTGGAGCGCAATGTCAAGCTGGAGGTCATCCAAAGTGGATGAGGCAGTGCTGGCCGCCTTCGCCAAGAAGGGGCTGCTTCCACCGAAGGAAGTGGCGCACTGGATCCTACGCGGGCTCCTTAAGGAGTGGAGCCTGGAGCAGTAGCACCTTAATCCAACTGGGGTGCTGCACATCGCCGGCTTCATCACCGTCTATGAGGCCTTCCTCGGGATGGAGCCGCACGTGGATTTTTTCCAGTGGATCTTCACCGTGCGAGCTTTGTCGGAGGGGAAGCCGCTCAAGACATCGCCGGTGGGGGGTTTTGCTCCTGCAGCTGCTCAGGTCAGCCAGTTCATAAAGTTTGATGAGATGTCAGAGACATCCTCTAGCCGTGGTGGCCATACTTTGGCAGGCAGCGTCCCTGTTCAGGAGCTGCCTCGTCTGTATGGGAAAGTCTGGAGCTCCATGTTCTTCTGCTAAGCATCTATAGCTTGCTGCTTCGGCATTTGCTTGTGGCACGTGTTGTGGCCTTACTTTTGGTGGATGGTTGGGTCTGAACCCTGGTGGTAGTTAAGTCTGGTGGCAGTAAACGCTCTTGGATGATGCCAATGAACTTATGAACTTATTGTGGCACTTGGTGCCCACCTCCGGAAGACACCTGGACCTGGACTTTGCCGCCATCTACAGAGGGTGCGCCGACGACTAGAGCGCGAACGCCATCCATGCGCCTAGGGAAAGCTTGCTGCCACATGCACAGTTTGGTGGCCAAGCAAGTCTCCATGTAGCAGGTGATGGAGGCTCGCCGTGAGAGCGTGGCTGAAGGTGTGCATCAAGAAGACATCACCCAGCCTGCGGATGGAGTGGAGGCCGGGTCGGAAGCTCCATCCGAGCCGAGCGTCGCCCCATCAGAGGGCGAGAACCCTTTAACTTCACCGGTCGTGTCGTCAATCGATGTCGCCGGGAGACGACAGTAGAAGTAGCCAGCAGATGTAATAGTTTAAGTTCGTGGGGGAGCCCCCGTGTGAACAGTTGAATTTGACGAATACATCAATTTTCGGTTTGTGATGAATTACTTCATTCGGGGAAGCTTGTCCCATTCGTTCCTTATTTTTACCCTGGCATAACTTGTTTTTATTCTTTGTTTTTCGCACCTGACCATTTGTCCCATAGGCTACAACCTTAAGAGCCCGGGCGTGGCCCGCGAGGCTCAGCTGCCTATAACCGTAGGTAGTGGCGGGGTGCGATTGGTCGGAATGTTAAAAGCAAAGTTATGTAAGGTAATTAAAGGAACGGACTACCCTTTCGTTCGGGTAGAAAAGTATTTACCATAAGATAGTAAAAAAGAGAGGTGGTATCACACCCTCGTGGAGCCCCCGAGCGACCCGGACTGAAAGTGTTCAGGCCGGGGTGCTTTGCATCAGCGAACATTGAATGAAAGAAAACGGTAAAGACCAAATTTTAGGGGAAGAAACGACGTAACTGTTCGATGTTCCAAGTGTTGGTGAGAACGTAGCCGTTGTCGTCCTTTAGTCGGTAGGCGCCCGGTCGGATCACTTCGGTCACCATATAGGGTCCTTCCCAAGGCGGATAGAGTTTGTGCTTCTCCTTGGTCTATGGCCCTGCGTCTCTTGTCGTCGAAACGACACAGGCGCTGCTTGGCGGGCTTTGAGCCTGGGATGAGGCGTAGTGCGTGCTTGGTGATGTCCCACGATATGCATGGCATGTCAGATGGTTTCCATGCAAAAGCATTGCAATTAGCGCGTATGAAGTCGACGAGCTCGCTTTCCTATTTGGCCCGGAGCTGGGTCCCGATCCGCACTGTCTTGGTTGGGTCAGTGGGGTCGATCCCCACCGCCTTAGTTTCCTCAAGTGGGCGGAAGGCCGTCGAGGGGGTTGGTTTGTTGCAGTCTAGGACTACCGGGGTCGATGACTCCCCGAGACGCGGGAGCTCGGACGAGTTGATGACGGCAGTGGCGAGCTCAAAATACTCATGGTCACACGTGAAGGCGTGCGAGAAGGTGCTACCCATAGTGATGACGCCGTTTGGTCCCGGCATCTTCAGCTTCAGTTAGGTGTAGTTAGGGACCGCCATGAACTTGGTGTAGCATGGTCGCCCCAAGATGGCGTGGTAAGACCCCGGGAAGTCCACCACCTCGAAGGTGAGCAGCTCCGAGCGGAAGTTGGCTCGGTCGCCAAACGTGACGGGCAGGTCGATCTACCCGAGTGGGTATGCCTACGCTCCTAGGATCACGTCGTGGAAGGGAGAGCTCACCGGACAGAGCTTCGACCAGGGGATGCGCATGACGTCGAGGGTGTCAACGTAGAGGATTTTGAGGCCGCTGCCTCCGTCCATCAGCACCTTGGTGAGGCGCTTCTTGCGGAAAATGGGGTCGATGACGAGCGGGTAGCGTCCCGGTCTGGCAACGTGGGATGGATGGTCCCTCTGATCAAAAGTGATCGGAGATTCTGACCAGCGAAGCAAGGCGGGGATGGCCATCTCGGCGACACATGCCTCTCGATAGCGCACTTTGTGCTGGCGCTTGGAGTAGATAGCGTCGGATCCCTCGAAGATCATGATGCATTCCTCAGGGTCGGGAAAGCCATCCCCATCCTTGCCCGTCGTGCCTCCTTTCTTGGCTGCCACCTCCTTGCCCTTTCCTTCTTTGGGCCCACCGGCTTGTCGCAGGAAACGTTTGAGGAGCTCGCGGTCCTTGTAGAGGTGTTTGACGGGGTAAGCATGGTTGGTGCATGGGCTATCCATGAGCTTGTCGAAGTGGTCGGGCAGGCCCTGCGAGGGCTGCTTGCCCGCGTGATCAGCTATGGTGACCAACGTGGAATTGGCCTGTCGGCGCCGATCCTTCTTGTTCTTCTTGCCCCTCTGCGTGGAGGGGCCCTCATCTTGGTCCTTGTGCCTAGCCTTGCCCTTATCCCGTCCTCTGTTGAAGACCGCTTCGACCACCTCCTCACCAAAGGCGTGGTTCATGGTGATGTCGAGCAGGTTGCGGGTGGTACGGGGCTTCAGGCAGCCAAGCTTGTGGATCAGGGACTCACAGGTTGTCCTAGAGAGGAAGGAGTTGATGACGTCCACCTCCAACCCAGGCCTCGTGCCATCCTTAGGCTGGGCAACGTCCTCCCCACGCATGCTTCTGGCCATGTCTTCACGACGGATGTCCATCACCCACTGAGCAGAGACTTACTCTGCCACCGACCTTACGTGCGACAGCAAGCTCTCCTCGATCGATTGGATGCCCTCTGTGCTTAAGCCTTCAGCATACCCACTGTAGATAGTAGCGAAGTCTAGGTTCGGGTGGTGCGTCGCCACCGAAGTCAGCACCCCCGACGCCCCGTAGAACAGTCTGCTCATGATAAGGTCCCAGACCGCATTCGGGACCTCCACCAGCTGGACGGCGGGCGCTAGTGCTTGGCGCTTACCTGAAGACTTCCGAGACGATGAACTGGGCAACGTTGCGAATCTGGTCAAGTTTCCCCTCGAGAGCACGTCGCTCTTCACGGGACTTGGCCAGCTCCTTTGCATTTTGGCTGAAGGTCGCCTTGATCGTCTCCAGGTCCCACTCCGCATCTTCACCCTTCCACCCAGCTCTGAGAGAAGGGTGACAAGCTCAGAAACAGGCTAAAGAAAAAAAAAACAACACGACGAAAAACAGAAAAGGTACGCACCGATATGGAAGTTCTCAAGGATGCAGAATTCCTTCGCCTGTCGAGTCATCGATGAGCACAGCCGGGCGTTCGCCTCCTCTGTCCCTATCACCCGGCCCTGAAGTGCGAGCACCTCCTGGTCCGCCTCCAACCGGGCCTTTCGCTCCAACTCCAGGGCCTTCCGCTCTGACTCCAGGGCCTTCCGCGCCAACTCTAGGGCGCTCCACTCCAACACCAAAGCGCTCCGCTCTGACTCAAGGGCCACCAAGGACTCTTGGAGCGTCGCCTTGGTGTCTGCCAGGGATGTCCGCAACCCTACCTCGGTCTCCGCCTGGCGGGCCTTCACCACCTCGAGCCCTTGCTCAGCGGCAGTCGCCTGCTCTACTGCACGCTGCCCCTCCACCCACGCCACGGTCGCTTCGGCCACCCGGTCCTAGGACTCATGGCGAGCGAACTCTAACTGACGCTCAAGCTTAGCCATGCGGGCATGCTCCATTCAAAGGAAGCGAGACTTGCGGGATGACATCCCTTCAGACTATACGAAAAACAAGCATGCTAAGGCAACCAACAAAAGATTCAGAGGTCAAGGACAAGTACGGGGAACTCACCTCCACGGCAAGCTATAGGTCGACCTCGACTAACGGCTGAGCGGACTTAACCCGCTCCTAGGTGTCTCCGAGCCTCACAGACAGGTTGGCGAGTTCGGACACCACGGCATGTCCTTGCTCCCCAAGGATGTCCTAGAGCTGACCCTCCTGCGAATCCCGAAGGATGAACCACACCTTTGTCGGGTCCTTAGGGTAGGGCCACTCTAGGTCACCCTCCGGCAGCCCACAGGAGGGCCCAGCCTCCGACTGAACTACCGCCAGCTCCCGCGATGACACCGGTAGCTCCACCATGTCATCAGCCTCGTCATCCGACGAGATATCCACCACCTCAGTTACGTGGTTCGCTGCCGAGCGTTCTGACTCTGTCCCAGCCATGTCCCCCACTAACGCCTTTGGCTCTGATGACAAGGGTGAGCCATGCAGCCCTCCACCCGGTGAGGCAGGGAGCTCAGCCTCCCTCGCCTCTTCCACCGCGGTTGGTGGAGGAGGGGCCGTGAGAGTTACCTCCGACACAACCTTCGCCGTCAGCACCGGGATCACCGCCAACGCCGCCGCCACCGCTGCCACCATACCAGCAACCGACCCGGGGGCACCACCCCTGGAAAGGAAGACTTCACCGCCGCCGCCCTGTTCCCCCTGTCGCTCGCCGCGACACGATGCTCAACCCCGACATCGCCCGGCCACTGACAAAAAGTACAGATAAGTCACACTCCAAAAAGACTCAACGACAAAAGACCAAAAAGGGACAAAGAAAAACATACCGGGAGGTGAGCGGCACGACTCTAAAGGCAGGACCCGATGTCAACGAGCCTGAAGGGCAAGGACCGCTCCCAGGCTATGACCCGTGCCCCCTCACTTCAGCCGGGGTGGAGTCCTCCTAACCGGCTCCAGCCCGACCTACGGGTCGCCGCGACCCTCCGCTCAGGACTCTCTGACCGGAACACCGGGCGGGGCATCCTCTGGCTGCGAGTCGCACGATGCACGGGTGCCAGTCCGCTCCTTGGACCGCCTGGCTTGCTCAGCCATATCCACGGCAGGCGGGGCATCCTCCGGCTACGAGTCGCGCGTTGGCACCGCTCCCAGCGGTGCACTGGTGCTAGTCCGCTCCTCGGACCGACCGGTTTGCTCGGCCGCGTACACGGCAGGCGGCGACGGGACCGGTGATGTCACAAAGGGGTGCGGTGACCGTGTTCGCTTTGCCTCCCATTCACTAACGACGTTTGCACTCGCCGCACACTTCCTCGCCACGGGAGCCACCGTGCGCTTTTCTGCCTCATGCTCATCACCAGCGGGCATCACCGCAGGGTCACGACGCTTTGCCGAGGTCACAATGACCTCCCGACTTTCCTCCTCCTCGGAAAAAACCATGTTGTCCACGTCCGTGGAATCCTCTGACCCGAGCTTTGACTCGACGTCGCTCCTATGTTCCCCGACCTTCACGCGCCAGGCGATCTCCTGCTCCTTCTCCTGCTTCCACCGAACCTCCCTGGTTCTCTTCTTCTTCGTGGCGTCTGCCGCCTCCTTCTGGGCGGCCTATTGGGCCGCTCCCTCTGGTCCCTTGGGAAGGTGCGGCCGGGACTTGTAAACTCCAAGCCCCTATGGAATGGATGGCCCGAAATCAAGAAATAGGAAAAGCAGAGGAAGAACCATGGAGGAAATAGAAGGGAGCATACCAGTCTTGACACGATCACAGAGTTGAAAGGTGCGGGCTTCCCATCGACCCTCTCTTTGGGCTTCAGCTGCAGCACCCAGCCAAGGCAACTCTAGACCTCATCGTCTGGTAGATCCTCCAGTGACGCACGGTCCGGGTCTGACGGGCAGCCGTACATCCACATCGGTCGCGTCCTCTCCACCAACGGCGCAACCTGGCAGTGGTAGAGGGTGTGGAACACCCGCACCCCATCAAGGTCACGCCGCACAAGCTTCCGAAGCTCCTCCTCGATGACCTCCACCTTCTTCCTCTCCTTACGGGCGCAACCCCACGACCAACTTTCCTGCTTCTCCGGCCTCTCATCAGTGAACACCGGGAACAGCGCCTCCACCAGATTTCTGTTGTAAAACCACTCCCCATGCCACCCCCGGTTGGAGTCGTAGGGGAGGTACGTGGGATACGAGCCTCCCACGCTCGGTTTCCAATATAGGACAAAACCCCCCACCGGCGCGATCTCGGCCGGATTCCCCACCATCAAGGCTCTCCTAGAGAACAACCGCTGGAAGAAATCCGTGTGCGCCTCTATCCCGAGGAAAGCCTCGCAGACGGTGACGAAGCCAGCGATGTGCATCACCCTCGTTGGATTAAGGTGTTGTAGCTCTAGACCCCACTCATTGAGGAGCCCACGCAGGAACCAGTGCATGGGGTACCCTAACCCGTGCTCATGGAAGGTGAGAAAGGACACCACCTCGCCAGGCCAAGGTTGCAGGAACTCCCTCCCGGGAGCCCTCCAGTGCGCCACCTCCTTCGGTGGCAGGAACCCCTTCGCAACGAAGGCCTTCAACACCAACTCCCTCACGGTGGATGACCTCCAGTCCAACATTTCGCTCCAGGATCGCAAAAGGATTGGTGAGTTTTTCTCTTCTCCCTCGCTCTCTCCCCTTTCTTTCCTAGAAACCACCGCGGCTCTCAAGAACGCTCACGGCAAGAAGGAAAAGGAAAGGAGGCGGTAGATGAGGAAAAGGCAAAAGAACAGGGCGAAAACCTTCTCCCTTCTCCTGCATAAGGAAAAGGGCACAACAGTTAGGGGAGGGCGCGCCGATCGGGGAAGGCGAAACGGCGGAGCGAAAAACTCTCTCTTTCCCATTTAATGCAGATGAGACGCGCCCTGACCGATGAGACGCACCCTGACCGATGAGACATGCCCTACCCGACGGAACAGCTCCTGATCGGACGGGACGTGGCCTGGGCATGGCCCACCACTACTGTAGACCAACCACTACCGCACGCCGACCACAAGAACCAAAGCGCCACCGCACGCGGGCGGCTGTCCGCTTCCCCAGGCCAGACCTGAAAAAACCCAAAAAGGGGATCTCCGCCGGGAGAGACCATCGGGCCCCCTGAGTCGATCGAATCGCTCAGGATAAACACCGAGAGACATGTAAGGAGCAAAGGGACGCCCCATATAGGCCATGCCGACTCTGTCACGAATGACGAGCACGAGTCCCGGTCGAACATTTCCGACTGGAGCTCTCCAAACCCCGTCACTCAAGTCATCAAGGTAACGCTACCGACCCCCTCTATTTCTTTATAAATCATTTTATACATCCATACGTGCATTTCATTCCATACGCCTGTGCCCCCCGGACGATTCGGGCCCTGAACCGCCCGGGGGCTTGGGAACTATGCATCGCACGTGCAGCGAAATGCATCACAACGCTCCGTGTTGCGTCACGAAGTGGCAGTTGCCTCATTCGACATGAGCAACAACAGAGTCAGGGGAGAAAAACGCAAATGAGCCCCATGCGGCCCTTGCTTAGTCTGGCATCAGGGTCATCTCAACCTTCTCGTTCGATGCTGAACCTCTTGCCAAGCCCACAGAATCTCCATCGAGGGGAGGCCGTTAGGCCACCTGGGTCGGTCTCTAGAACGACCTAGGCATCTGTCGGGTTGCAGGTAAAGGAGCAATGGAATGTCACAAGAGGGCTACGCCGACCCTGTCACAAACGACGGACCCGAATTCCGCTCGATCATACCCGTTAGCGAACTCACCAAGCGCGTCACTCGAGCTTGAGCGATCGGGACAAGCGACAAAACTCAGCCCCTCCGGTTGTGAGGAACCGGGGATGGGATAAGGCACACAACTCACACCAACACCTACTAAGGCCCACCAGGGCTCGGGGGCTCAAGACACAAAACGCCTGGGTCTACAACACCGAACTCGCCCCATCAGGATCCGCGAGCACCGCTTTATCACCACGCCTGATCCCTAAACTAACAAACTAACTGCCTTGGCTGCGCGGGCTGCACCGAGGCTAGGATCTGCGAGCACCGCCTTGTCGCCTTGCCGAATCCCTAAACTAACACGGGCTGCACCGAGGTCAGGATCTATGAACACCGCCTTGTCGCCTCTCCTGATCCCTAAACTAACAAACGAACTGCCTCACCCGATCCAACGGCGCGCAACGACGCCTGGATTCGCGAGCTCCATCTCATCCGATCCCCAACAACTAACCGCCTCGGCTGTACAACAATGCCTTGGTTGACAAACTCCATCTCGACTGAAAAACACGCACAAAACGTCCGCTGGCAAAACACCCCCTAGTCGGTTCTGCCCGAACCGCCCAGGGGCTCGGGGGCTACAACCATGGGTGCGCTCATGCGCACCCGCCGACAAAAACAAAAACCTTCCCCGCTGGCAATACGAAAAAACCCCCAGACGGTTCTGCCCGAACCGCCCGAGGGCTCGGGGGCTACACCCGCAGGTGCGCTCGCGCGCACCCGCCGTCAAGACAAAAATCCCCCAAACGATTCCACCCGAATCGCGCAGGGGCTCGGGGGCTCCTGTCGGGTTCATAAACCTGGGGTCCCTCGAGGACCGACTTCCCCGCAAAAGCTCGGCCCAAGCAGACAGCATGCAACTCGTGGGCCGGCCCAAATACCCAAGCGACAGGCCGGAGGAGTGATCCAATCTCCGACCAGAAGGCCAGACCAAGGAGGAACAACGCCCATTCACCAACTCTGGCCCACCTCTTCGACCGGAGCGCGCACTCTGGTCTCTAGCCTGCCTCCGGACGGCCTCTCCAACTGGAAGGCTAGGCCAAAAACTCCAACCCCGCGCTCTCCGACCAGGGGATACGCCAAGCACCTGCTCACTGTTCTTCTCCAACTGGCACAATCAGAGCCGATTGGAACCAACCGACCAGGGATGCCCGCTCGAAAAGGACCAGGGAACGAACGAAGAAAGTAAGGTAAGGCGCGTGAGTCAAACCACGATACCGGGACCATACCCTGTACACCTACAGAAATCGTACTCTGTAGCTTCCTTGGCACAAACCGTGTTGTAGGCGCCGACATTTCCCCCTACAGTATTGTGGGCGCCATTAACTCTCATATGGTAAGACACCCCCCACACGACTCTGAGCATCGACAGTGTTGTAGGCGCTGGGATTTACCGTACCGAGTGAATGTGGTGAAACTCCTCACATGCCTCTAGGCATCAACTGCAGGTACCAACATCTGCCATACCTGAAGAAGGCAACGCAACCTCTCACATGCATCTGACATTCTACAGTGACATCAAACAGTGTTGTGGGCGCCTACCATTATCTTGTACCCGCCGGCATGGGCAACAAAGTTCAGCAGCATACGTACCCTCACCCTCTCACTTGTAAAGCCATCCCCTTTATCTATAAAAGGGGATGCGCTCCCTCCAACATAACTCAGTCCCTTTAGATTCATTAGATCGACCAAGTTCACTAGTCCGCAACCGTAGAACCGCCAGGTTCGAACCTCAAGCACATGCTTGAACACTTAGCTCGTAGCAGAGTTCCTGTCGCTCTCGTCCCTTTCAACCGGAGTCCGACCGGACCTCTCGTACACTCCATCTTTCTCCCTCTCGTTTGTAACCCCACTGCAGACTTCGAGCATCTGGGCTCAGGAATAAAGTCACCACCCGACTCAAACTGGACGTGGGGCACATTGCCTGAACCCGTATAAACCCTATGTCATTGAGTGCTAGGCCATCTCCGATCACAACGTACGGTAAAACTATAAATATTTACGTCTTGGTCACTTTCTGCACAGACAATATGTTTCACACATGTTGTCGGTGTAGAAAATGACCAACACGTAAATATTTATAGTTTTGACGTACGTTGTGATTGGATGTGGGTGCAGAAAGTGACCAAGACATAAATATTTGTAGTTTTACCGTACGTTGTGATTGGAGGTGGCCTAGCACTCAATGACACAGGGTTTATACTGGTTTAGGCAACATGCCCTACGTTCAGTTTGAGTCGGTCGGTGACTTTATTCCTGAACCCAGGTGCTCGAAGTTTGTTGTGGGTTACAAACAGAAGGGAGTAAGATAGGGGGTGCAAGAGATCCGGCCGGACTCTGATCCGAAGGGCCGAGAGTGATGGGAGCTCCTACGTGCGCTAAGTATTCGAGCGTGTGCTCTATGTAGCTTTAGAGTATCTAAAGCTAGCAGAGTGCGAATCGATCGTTGGTTGTTCGAATTGATCGAGAGTCCTTTGTTGGAGTTCCCGTGTATCAATCCTTCTTATAGGGAGAAAGCGCATCCCATTTTATAGATGAAGGGGACGGCCTTACAAGAGAGAGAGAGTACGTTTACTAAGTCTTGTTGCCCACGCCGTCGGGTACAAGATGATTGTAGACGTTCACAACACTGTTGATGCCCAGAGGCATATGGGGTGTTTTACCGTGTTCACCTTGTATGAGAATTGATGGCGCCCACAACACTGTAGGGCAAACGTTGACGCCCACAAAGTGCTTCGGTTCTGACATGTCTGGAAGGTGGCAGGGCACCCTTCTGACATGTCCTGTTGGTACTGTTCTGTAGGTATACAGGGTACGGTCCTTGGTATTGCGGTTGACTTGAACGCCATGCCTTACTTGCTCTGCCCGTTTTCTAGATCCTCACCAAGCGGGCGTCCCCGGTCGATTGGTCCCAGTCGGAGAAGGATGTAAGCAGAGGTTCAGTGCATCTCTGGTTGGAGACGCGAATCGGAGTAGGAAGCGGCGTTGGCCAGGCCTTCAGGTCGGAGAGGCGGGCCGGAGTCGGAAGCGAGGCCTTCCGGTCGGAGAGGCGGGCCGTAGTCGGAAGCGAGCGTCGTTCCTCCTTGGCCAGGCCTTCCGGTCGAAGATTGGATCGCCCTTCTGACCTGTCGTTAGGTATTTGGGCCGGCCCAGGAGTTGCGCGTCGCTCGCAACGTCGTCTGCTGGGCCGAGCTTTTACTGGGAAGCAGGTCCATGAGGGGCTCCGGGTTTATGAACCCGACACATGTGTTGCAAGTGTTTTATCTGGATGCTGCGTATGTTTTACAATAGTTTTCAAGTATTTGTCACGTGTTTTTCAAGTGTTTCAGATTCATGTTTCAAGTGTTTTATTTATCTTCAGACGTATATTATAAATGGTGTATATGGATATTTTAAAAATGAATTGGGTGTTACATCCCTCCTCGGCTTTTACTGTCTCCTCCTCCTCCCAACGCCGACTGGTCCTCCGTCGCCTTCACCCCCTCTTCTCAATGTTCGTAACCTTCGGGGCGGCACGGACGCCACATAGGCACGCAAAACGACGTGGAAAACGGACTGCATGTGCGGGCGTCGACGCCTCGTCCGTGCGGGCATCCAGACTCTCGCAAGGCCGATAAAAATATTGCACGAACTTATTAGAACACCGACGGACACGGCCATCTATCCTTAATCCTTATCTATCTCGCGGCCGGCCGGCCTGCGTGTCCACCCTGGTCCTGCACACACATCTTTCTGTGATTCTTCACGCACCTTTTTTCCCCATTTTGTTTGTTCCTATATATTACTACTACTAATACTAATTAATAGCGCACGTCATCCCTTTAATTTGTGCGTGCGGACGATCGATATACATATACATTCCTCCGACCCATCATCCTATACGATGAACTCGGTCGAAATCACGCCTCGCTGACACATAGTTAATTCCAGTAATCCAGATTAGGCACGCACACACGCACACGCACACGCACTTATCTGTCGTATCATATCACACCAAAAGAGATCGATTCCGTCATCGCGAGTGCTTTTCAATAGGATCGTCGACTTTCTATAGTTCGATCCACACAGTCAGCAAGTGCTTGCTTACTCATCGTATCATTGATCGTCCTTGGGCTAGTTAGTTAATTACATGTCATCACATAGATGCACATGTGCACGTTCGATCGTACGCACTGACGGCGGCTCCCATTGGAGATTCCGCGATCCGGGGGTTTGTTAATCGCGGGGGTTTATCCAACTGATGTGGCACTTTTGTCATTCATTAGGCTGGCATCATACGTAGACGCACTAATACACTCTTTCTTCAGGACGGCTGCCCGGCTTCTCTCTATTCCGGTCGATGGCTATAGATAGATTACGTACGAGATCTCGATCTCATCAAAAGGAAAAGGTGATCATGTAGTTTTTGTTCTTTCCAACGTGGGCACGCAGCTGATAACAATCATCATTTGGCGCACATTTAACTTGACCGGAATTTCAAAATTCGGTAGCTTACCTCTTTTGACCAATGGACGGACTTCTGCTGCGAGTGCTGCTGTCCGTGCATCATTCGGCGCGGTAATCTGATCACTGGTTGGTTCGAGTCAGGGCTTATCTGGGGCTTAGGTCAACAGTTATTTTTTTTACAACAAATCAGTATCAGCCGAACTTATCAGTCTAGAAAATCAACCAGCGATCATGCCGAATAAGCACAGTAACAGTAGCAGTGGTGTTTTCACGTTTTATTTACAGCTGACGGGACTGCATGCGGCTGCGCTGATGAATTAACTAGCCATCAGAGTTTTCCAGCAGTGTAGTAGATATGTACAGTTATTTACTCTGAATTATTACGGGTAGCTATATATAGCAGCAGTTGACGACAACTGAGTAACGTTTCTGCTCTCTCTCTCTTATTATTATATATTATTACCCCTCCGTCCTTAAAAGAGTGACGTCACCGGTCTATGCTGGTCAAACTTTCTTAAATTTAACTTGATTTTTTTAAATACTAACAACATTTATATCTACAAATAAGTTTATTATAAAAATATATTTAACAATCTATCTAATGATTATAATTCTACATTATAAATATTAATATTTTTATATATAATCAGTCAAAGTTATAAATATTTGATTTTTAGGAAGTGAGGATGACTTCCTTTATTGGGATAGAAGAGTACTACTATCCAGTGAGCGAGTTCGTTCCACGTCCGTATAGTACTGTTTACTGTGTTACGGCGCCAAAGTCTTAATTTTAATGGTTACTCCTTCTCCTTCTGTCCTTAAATAAATCAATTCCTATAATCTATACCAGTCATTTTTTTAGTTTGACTAACTTTATAAAAAAATAACAACATCTATGTTATAAAATGAGCATCTTATGGCCTCGTTCGGCTTGCTGAATCTTGGCTGAAACTGACTGGAAAACACTGTTCTGGCTGAATTGTTGTGTGAGAAATACGTTGTTTCGGCTGAAAAAACAAGCTGAATGGTACCGTTTTTAAGGTAAGCCGAACAGGGTCAAAAAAATATATTATATGATAAATCTAATGATACTAATTTGATATACTAAGTCTTAACATTTTTTTTAAATCAGTCATAGTTTAAAAAGTTTGACTTAAGACAACACTATGAATATATTTATTATAACACAATATAATGCACGAAATTCGAGCTAATCCCGGCTTCAATGGGTAAGCTGATACGCATGCCTGGAAAAATACAAGCATAATTCTCTCGCAGGTGGGTGTGGGTCTCTCGTGTGATAGATAACGTCGCAGTCATCACATGATGAGGTGTGTAACACCCTCGCTATTATGCCCTAAACAAACTACTAAATCATTTCATGAGCATCGTCTTTATTTTATAATGCATGTGATACAAGCCGTCGATAAATTTCTTGTAGCCTAAAATAACCAATAAAAATGCTAAATGAATGTTGATTCAATAGCTCATGTATATCAAGTAGGGTTGAAAATTAATTTTTATTAAGCAAAAATACTATAAAACATGTATGTGATACTTAAATAAAGTTTAAAGTACAAACATTGTAGATGACAATGCAACTCTTGCTGTAGAAAAATAATATAACTGGCTAGTATTTCCAATGGCTTGGAAATGGAACTTTAAGTTAAATTCAGCTCAAGACTTGGAAGAAATTTTAAGTTTAAAAACAGTGTGACAATTCCATGTTGGTGAATTAATTCTGAAAAATCTAGCTAAAGGTCAATGCTGTGTTTTTGCTCCTTATGGTAGACTGATGTACCATCGTTAGCATGATCGAGGTAGTTTAGCTTCAACTGTGTTAGGTTAGTTTTTAGATGTGCTTTAAAATTCGTGCACGCCATGTGCCTGGCCTGTGCGCACAGTCACCTCGCGTGGGCGCTCGACGTCGCGTGGCTGGCCACGTTCCGCGCGCCGCAGTGCCGATGCTCGGTCGACCTGTATGGCCATGGGTTGGTCGTGGCCGGCCCAGCGGGCCGCTATCGTCGCCTTGCAGCTGTTGGCTGTCACGCTGCTACTCAACCTCGTTGCCGCGCTGCTGCGTGCACCGCTGCGCCATGCTAGAGGGCTGCCACCACGCTACATCGGTGCAGCCACTGCGCGATCGTGTGGTGAGGCATCGTCACGATGCTGTTGTCGGGTGCCCCTACTGTCGCCGCGTGCGCGCGCCATTTTGACCGCTGATCCGCGCACGGGGTTAGGCCGAGGCCGGGGCCGTTGTTGCCATGGCTACGTGGCAGTCGCCCTGCCCTGCCATTCACCTACCATGAGCCCGTGTCGCGCGCTCGCCGCGCCTGGGTCAGCCGACCCTAGCTTCAGGGTGACGGTGACGCCTCCCTCCTTCGCCCTGTCCCGCTAGCCGACGCCGGTGAGCCGCTTGGGCCCGGTTATCGCATTCAAGTGCTCCGCGCGCTGGCACACCTCTTGGCTCCGTCTAGCACTACTCGACGCGCCTCTTGCCCTCGCTTGTGCGGCCATGTCCTCGCGTTGTCGTACCCTGTCGGGTCATGGCGGGGTCACCTCTGATGGAGCCATGTCGCGTGATGTAGCAGGGGCGATGTGCCGCCCTCTTCCCTTCATAATCACCAACTCAAAGCTTCCTAGTCCAATTCCTCGCGTCAGCGAGTAGCAGAGAAAGTTAGCTAGACGCCCCACTCTTGTCGGGTCCAGCGGTGGTCTGGCCGTGGCCAATTTTAGATTTTGCTCACCGCCGGTCATGTGCGCCGTCGAGCCGATAGATTTGGCGGTAAGGCCCGTAGGGTTAATAGTAGTTCAATTGCTCGTAACCCCGAACTCGCCTTGACTCCTTCCATCCGGTGCTCGCGCTATCTTGGCCAGGAAACTCGTCGGCGACATGGTGACGCATGGGCGTCCATCCCGGAGCACCGCTGCCCCAGCGGCTCGCACGTGGCCAGACCATCGCAGCGCTCTCCTGCTTCAACCGTTAGTAGGGCGTACACCACGGTGAGCTACTGATGCTTCTCTTCCATCTCTACCTTTCTGTGAGGGCGTAGGCTCGCCAGAACAGTCGCGCCGCCGCCGTGGATAGCCGCTCGCCGCTACAGCCCGCGATAGTACGCCTCCGAGTCCCTAACAGGCACCCATCCTTGCGCGTTTAGCTTTTAGATGGTGGTCGGCCCCTTAATTCCGTCGTAGCGAGCCTAGTTGGCCTGGCGTAACCGCCTTCTGCCGTCGGCCACCGCACCGGTACGCGCGGAGGTTTCTAGGACCTGCTCGTGGTGAGGACGAGAACAGCCGAGGGCTTGGTCGCAAAGCCACTGTCGATAGGAACAATGCACATGGTAGTCGTACTATTACCTCGAAGCTTGGGGGCTTTTCTACAAAGCCGCCGTCGCGCGCGGGCTCCCTGACCTTGGGCCACGTTGGGTCATTGCGACGCGCGCGTGGCCGCACCCGCGCTGGGCTACTGGGCCGAATCAATGGCCCTTTTCTTTTTCTAAGGCGTTTTCTAATTTAGTTTTGAAGGTAAACTTGTAAATTTAATATAAATTTGTGTAGTTGGTCAAAAATTGTGAAACTAATTTTGTTAGGTTTATAAAATCATGATCTATCTGCTAGTATATTTTGTTCATATAGTTTTATAATATTTTCAAGAGTTATCTAATTAATTTGATATGCTTAATATTGTAAGATATAAACTTGTAGGAATTGTTGTGATAAATTGGTAATAGTGTTGGCTCTGAAACTTTCACAGTAAATTTCTAGCATTATTAGATGCTCACTGTAATTTTTGTAGATCCATAATAATTAGTTGTTAAGGTAGCTAAATGAGCCCTAATTCGAAAATATATATTTAATCAATAAAATGTCGAAACACCTCGAGAGTTTAGAACTAAAACATTTGATGGGAAACAACACCTTATTTGACAACATGGTACGTAGCCTAGCACGTTAGTTATTAGAGCTATCTTGTTAGCTTGTAAAGCGTAATCGTATTTCTAAGAGTTTCGGTTGTCGTTGATTATTTACGTCTCTGCATTGCATCCACGTATACCATAATAGGAACAACGATAGATCATAGAGTCGATCGAAGTAGCAGAAAGGATGATGCCTTGATGATCGGGTCACTGCGATGGAATGCTAACTTTTGGTTATCTTACTCAGGCAAGCATCGGTGCATAACCTCTATTATTCTGTACTTTATTTTATGCTTGTGCATTAAGTTTTAAGGAGTTGAATGAAAACCCACTTGCATATATATATCCTTATCCTATGAGTCCTACTAGTATGTCAGGATCGTGTAGATTGCTATGCCATAGGGCTCGATAGAAATCGAGTGATTACATATCACTCGCGAGAGATAGGAAATATATTATTGTTGTTACTATATTACTATCGCATAGAATATATGTGGAGTATAATTAGAGACCAGGTGGAATGGTACTTTGGATCTAGAGTTGGTTAGGCATTCGAGCGAGGCTCAGATTGCACTTGTTCCGCCTATGTCGATTGAGGACCGTCCGTTGCTGTGGATGGTAGTCAGATCACAAACTTATTATCCTGAGCACATACCTGCTTATAGGAGCAGGAAGGCTCGTTATGCTCTTGTCATAGATTCTAGCTCTTTCCGGACCGGCTAATTAGAGGTGGGGAAAGGTGGAGGTCTAAGCACCATACTAAGACCGGGTCTCAAGTGTGGGGGTTTGGAGTCCAAGTTTGGATGGGGACCTGGACCCCTCGACAGGAGTGGAATGGGTTGATCTTATTTATGTCTGGGGTACAAGCGAGGCGTGTGTTTTGGGATACCCAGCTGTGATACATTGATTCGTGAATCACCATTTTTGTGAGACGGTACCGACTTGGCTATGGTCTAGCACCGTAGTAAGAACTAAAATATAAAAGATGATAAAATGGTTCTGATTGCTCACCACCTGCTTAAAAGTAGCAAATGTGCTTACCTAGAATGGTTAGTTAATGAACTAATGATGACTGCTAATAAAATTGAATATAAGGACGCATGTTTAGTAGTGCTTCCTGTAGATGTAATAACTCATAAGCCAAATAGCCTTGCATATCCTTGGAGTCTTTTATTTTTCTCCGGTCGGGTAAGTCTTGCTGAATACAATCGAGTACTCAGGGTTTTATTTTTCCTGTTGCAGGTGATCGGAGAATATATAGAGCTGACCCTTGTATGTGGAAACCTCCTGGTGGGCTCAGAGATGATTTCTTTCACGGTACGACCGTAGTGTTTATTTATAGCCCTCACTAAAGGTTTTTATAAGAAAAGATGTAAAATCTGCTAGCAGCTCTGGTATATAAATGTCCACTATGTTAAAACTCCACCATGCCATTAAATTAATCTTTGTTTCCTCTGTAACTCTGATAACATTGTTATATTTCACTGTTATAATCAATTGAGGTAATATTCTGTTACTGTAATAAAGTGATATAAGAAATGACTTAAGAATGTTGTAAGCTTTATTATCTCATTTATGATCCTGATGGAAAAATGTAGATTTTTGAGTTCTCCCTTGGGGTGTGCTCGACGAAACTACGTAGTTTAGTGTTATCTCTTGAGTACTTAGTGTCTACTGAAAGATAAGTACTTCTGAGAGACATTAGATCAAGACGGTCACTCTGAAATATTGTGTGGGCTGCTAGCTGTAATCATTATGCACCGGATAAAATATACATCAATACATGTGTGGGTATTACATTGAAAGTTAGGTTTATGTACTTTGCATAGCCTTTCATGATAGCATTGGTGGTTAATTTATATATAAATTTATGGGGTTATTCTAAATTATCTTTCGTAATGGTATTGGTGGATAATTTAGATATAAATTTAGGGGTTATTTTAATTATCTTTTCTAATGACAGAGGTGGTTACTCTAGATAGAAATTAATGGGTTACTTTATGTATATTTCACGATAGCATAGGTGAGTAAATTTTTTAATAAACAGAATAGATCCAAGGGTTGTTATTAGCAATAATTATTATAGTCTACTAATGTAAAGACTAGATGTTTTTAGTTATCTTTGTTTTCCTAGCGTATCTTGTGATGGTTAACTTGGAGTTTCTAATTAGCAATAGCAAGATTGCATCCTAAATTAACTTTTTTCCTAATAGCAATGGTGTGGGAATTTCTATAAACGAATCCTACACCAAAAGCGGGCTAACGGATACAGTCACGTCGCCCGTTAGTCCGCTGGTCGTTCGATCCGCCAAACTTGCGATGGTGACCGTTCGATTGCGGATCGGTTTGGTCTCTACCGGTTTGTTTGTCAATCCGAAACCTTGGGAACCTTCTCGGGCTCGTCCATCGAGCGAGCGGCGGCACGGGCGCCAGCCACCAGTGAGGCGGCGCAGCCCCACGGCCGCGGGCGAGCCGAGCGCGGCCCTGCAGGCTAGCCGGATGCGGCCACCACCGCGGTCCTGCAGGCGCCTCACTCGCGTCTCGCGCCGCCGCGGTGGCCGCCCGCTCCGCGCGTGCGGTCGGCGCCGTAGCCATAGCGGCCCGCCGCTTAGGCTCACGCCACGCCGCCGATCTCCCAAATTGCTTCGCCCGCGCCCGCCCGACTACAGCGCACTTGCCGGACGACGCCAAGATCCCGGCGTATGAGGACGTGGAGTCGGACGAAGCCGTGTGGGGCCTGTCACGAATTTGCGCGCGCGAGCTTTCAACAAGGAGCGTAACCACGCCGAGATGGCTACATCTAGGATTATTTGAGAGTAAATCCTAGACTATCACAACAGAATTTTTTAGTTTTCTATCTCTTTACGGTTACAGTGCTCACCATAATTTTCTCTATATATCCCTATTCCTCTTGGGTTGGCTATTTATTTTCTAAAAATAAAAAAGGTACTGCTGAAATCCATACAAGTAGATACTCCAATTTAACACTGCTTATGTGTAGCAAAGATTTGGCTAATCTGTGCAGATGTATATCCTGAGGAGCAAAGTTCATTTGGTGCTAGATGTTATCCTAAATCATGCTAAAGGTACCTGAGTTATCATGTCCAACTCAGCTCTAATAACTATCAAAGCAGAGAAAAAATGGGTAATATCAATAAAAAAAAAACATGTTTTACTTGAGCAATTTAATACAGCCATGTTTGGCTCTGCTGAAAGCTTTGAATTTAAACTCAAACAGCATATAATATTTGCATTATATACTATTTCAGACATTCTCTTCCATTGCAACATCCTGACTCTGAACTATAAGGCATGCAAAAAAAATGCAAGTCTACTATACCTCCATCTTTGTTCTGCTATATTTTGTGCTGATTGCTAAAGCTCTCCACATAACTTTCTCAACTCATTGACTTCTCGTAATTTGGATTTTAGCTGCACTACTATCTCTCTCCTTCTCTAAATGATTTGGCTAATCTGTGTAGTTAAATTTTTTACTTTGTTTTAAAAGCTTCAGATCTTAATACAGTGCTAGAGTGTGAATCTTAGACGACACTGCCACTGCCCACTGCTATAGCCTATAGGCATGATCCTTTTGTTTTCTACAACTACAGCCACGCGAACAGTTCGTATAGGGATGCATACCAAAATTTCCTTCTCAGCAGTAGAAATAGAGCAACAGTAACCGAAGCCGTTTAAATTTGTTATATCTATATAAGAAAAAAAAAGTGCACCAAGACCTACCAAAATTTAACCAATTGGAACTCATTTCATATTTATTTGAATCCTTCCAATATGCTAAACTAACAATTGAAAAAAAAAGTAAAAATAAAAATAGTATCTCTGGCTGCAGTTCCCTGTATCATGCTTATCCTATTCTCCAATCTCCATAGTTCCGAAACTTAGTATAGGGATACATACCCAAAAGAGCACGTTCTGATTTTCCCGTTTTTCACAATCTAAACAAAGGACAGAATTGGAAGAGAAGAATTCTCTAGCCACTGCATATGCTGCAGTTAAGGATGAAAACGGTCGAACTCGGTTGAAAAACTCCTCAACCGTTTTCTACTTTTACATTTGAAATACGAAAGCGAAAGCGAAAGCAGACAAGCCGGACACGAAAACGAACACGAACTTACGGAATATCTATAATTTCGGAAACGAACCAATTCGAGCGGAATTATGTCGAACACGGTCGGTATGCGAAAATTCAATACGAAATACCGACCCACAGTGCATAGCATTAAACAAGTGCACGACCAAATACATAACAAGTTCACAACTAACAAGTGCATGATCTAGTTCAAGTGCATAGCATTAAACAAATGCACGACCAAATACATAATAAGAGAGATGAGGCTGGGCGCCGTCTATAAGAGAGGGCAGCTAGCCACCAGTAGAAAGAACGCAGCTGCGTGGTGAGCAGCCTGTAATTGGGCTGTATGACCCGTGCAGTTGGCCAAATTCGGTTTAAACCGAATTTTGAATTCGGAATATTTCAAATTAAAAGTAGAAAAGTAGAAAACGGTCGAAAAATGTGTAAACCGTTTTCTACTTTTACATTTGAAATACGAAACATCTCAAATGCGAAAGCGAAAACGGTAAAGTCGGACAAGAAAATACGAATTCGATCGGATTAAATATAGAAAACGATGAGGTTCGGTTCGGAATATTTCCGTTCCGTTTTCATCCTTAGCTGCAGTCATTATAGGAGCTCTAGCAACTTCGTTGCGTATGTCCATGTGGTACCCCTTGGTGTCTATCGTGTATTTGCTGCAACGTATACAAAATCAGATTCATGAGATGTTGACACGTCTGCTTTGGTTATCACTGAGTTCTTGACTTGGTTTTTCTGAATCACTACACTATCTAAGCTTATCGTATATTTTGAACTTCTTTATTCCTCTCTTCAAGTTCAAATAGGCAGTTAGGCATACTTTTTTGAGAATGACACGTTCCGTGTGAATTCATTCCAGATGATAAAAAATAGCATAAATTTCCACTGCATTCCAGGCTGGAATCATTCCAGTCATCCATTCCGTGAGAAACGAATAGGCCCTAATCAGGTTGTACACGTACACGTCAGTACGTATGGAATCCGTTCTATTTCTACCTGGCGAAGACAACATATATAGTTTCCAAATGGACTCACAACACTATCGCAGGCTGGCCCAGACACAGGCAGGGCGCGGCAACGCCGCGCATGATTTCTAGTTTATCACGTATCACTGAAAATTTACAGACCTTAGGTTAGAGTTAACATAGTGGAAACTACTTCAGATATTGTCCCACCTAAGATATGTAGAGAGTTTCAATCAATTTGTTTCTTCTGATATTGTCAAGGAAAAAATAGGACTCGTTTTTCTTCGAGTTGTACTATATATATATACATTCAGATATACAACCCTGCCAAACCTGTTGTTGTCTCAGACAGTCAGGCTCTGATTGATTGTTCAGTGCATGTGGACTCACTCAACTGATGTTGAGTAGGTGTTTCTCCAACTAAAGACACGTTGACATGAAGTGCCCTCGCGGCGCCGCAAGACTACCTTGGCATGCATCTGATTGGATGGATCCAATGCAACCCGACGGTCAGAGACCGACGACAATTGACGATCCACACCACACGTATTTTAGTCCGCGTGTACACTGCAAGTCGCCACAGCCCACAGGTACAGTCCGCCTGTGCTTGCAGCAGTTTGGATCCTTCCAGGAAGCTGCAGATATACTTGTTGCGTACGTCCAATCCAACATGCATGCTTGTTTGTTTCTAACAATACCGTGTCGTAGATTCGTAGTGTGTGGTTGCGTAAGAATAGAGGTGTTACGCAATCGAGTATATATTATCGCTGCATTGACCTCGGATTACAATGAAGATTTTGTGGAGCAGACAGTAGGCATGCATGAATGCTAGGTAGCTTGTTTTTTCAGTCGGAATAGTGTTTTTCTCTCACAACAAATGAGCCGAAATAGTATTTTAGTTTGTTTTTTCAGCGAAGCGAACGGGGTACGTACAACATTTTACCAGAGCTACCCAGCTCTCTGGTACAGATTGGTACTGATAGCACATGTACTACATCTACAGGATGCTTGTCATGTGAGTCGGTCAATATTGTCTCCACTTGGCCTTAACTACTGCTAGTCGTCGTCGTCGTCGTCGTTGATCTTGACCTCGGGCTCTGTACTGCGAGGTTAAAAGTCTTTACAGGGGAAAAAAGAATCGCATCTCGCTTGCTTGTACTTGTGCGTACGTGTGTGGTAGTAATATAAGAGTGAGACACCATCGTCTCACATCTCAACCAAACTGGATCTCTCAAGCTAGGTCCAGTTTAGTTCCAGAAAATTTTACCAAATTTTTCAGATTCTCCGTCACATCGAATCTTTGGACGCATGCATGAAGCATTAAATATAAATAAAAAATAAAACTAATTACACAGTTTAGACGAAATTCACGAGACGAATCTTTTAAGCCTAATTAGACTATGATTGGACACTAATTACCAAATAACAACGAAAAGTGCTACAGTGCATTTTGTAAAAAAATTCGCCATCTAAACAAGCCCCTAGTATATATCTCGGTAAGTCACGACGTGACAATATATTATTTGTGACAAGCGGTAAAAAAGAAATGGGTGCGATGTGGAACGCGCCTACTAGCCAACCAACTTTGATTTGGATGGGCGGTGACAAGCACATCGGTTTAATTTGGTGCCACATAAAATAATTTCTTTTACGTATTGATTTAGCTAGCCGAAAATAAATAAGTAGCTAGGGAACGAGGATATTATCTTCATGTTGATGATATAATAATATACATATATGTTTGGAACGAAATCGATCCGACCATTATTTACAAACTGCACAACTAATAGTATTTTGGGTGGAGAGTTATCTCATACTATACCATACTTGTTTTAGTTGATTGTCATGGACATAATTTTACACAATAATTAATTGCTTGAAAAGCATAAAAAGTTAACAAGGCATTATGCATAGGGAGCTAGGCGGGGTTGTACATATGCATAGGGTTTTTTCCTCTCACGAACGTCCATAGGGTCTCTATTGACACTGGCCTAATAAACTATGCGAACCTCAGGGCTCCGGCGTCCGTAGGTCTCTCCGGCAGCGCGCGGATCGGCGTGCGGCACACGGTAACTTTGACTGAGTAGGAATGTGGTGAGTTGCATCGTCATGCATGGCCGCATTGCTGGGCCGATCGGTCGTCGTCACCTCGCCGACATCGCGCTCTCATGCATCCACGGCCGTTTCTCAAGCAAGAAATTCGACAACCGCGTGGAGTGGAGCAACTGGGCGCATCCATCACGCCGCGCTACCTAGCAATATGCAGCGCAAAGCATGGGTCTCTCACAACTCACTAGCTAGCCCATTAATTCCATCCGCTGGGCGCGGTGGCCCGGTGGCCCAGCGCGACATACATGACGGGCCGAGACAGCAGGCTGTGCACAGTGCACTCTTGAGTCCCCTAAGGCCCTGACTCTAGAGCTCGATCTCTCCAAGGGTTTGCCTTGCCATGTGGGGCTGATGATCGAAACTTTGGGCATGTTTGGTTGCAACCTGAATCATTTGCCTGGACAAAGATGCTGCATGCATGTTGCCTGTAACTGCATTCGATTTTGCCTGGCCAGGCAACCGCAAGGGTGACTGTTTGGTTGAAGTTTATTGCCTGGGAAAAGAGAGTTGTGGGCCCCTAGAGAGTTCTCACGTTGATTAATGCCCAGGCAACAGCATGCAGCAGCCAGGCAGTCGATTTTGGTCGCCTGGGGAAGCAGCATCTGCCTGGTCCAGGCTGCTGTCCAGGGTTCCAACCAAATAGCTTCCAGGCAGACTACAGGCTACAGATTTTTCAGGCAAAACTGACCCAGGGCTGCATCCAAACACGCCCTTTGTGCATGTAGCGTCTGGACATAATGTGACTAGGACAAGACAAAAATAAGTTCATGATCCAAAAACTATTAGTATTTTTGATATATTGTACCTAAATGCAAACTACAATACAGCTCATTGCTATTTGATAGTTTTAGGGTTAAAGCTAACTATAAAGTGTAAATTTACTATTTTTTGTATCTTATTTTGTGGAAATAATTATTGGACGTGGTCACTAGTGGAATATGAAACGTTGTCTAACTACAATTCTAAGAAAATAAACAAAGTCCTTGATGAAAAAAAGTGAAAACACAAAGCATCCTTGATGAAAAAAACGATAGTTGCACTTTCAGTCGAGCAAGTGAGAAAAAAATAAAAAAGATAATTAGCACAGCTAAAAAATATATAAAAAGGGAAAATAGTTATTAGTTGCATTTTCGGCCAAGCATATTGCAAAAAAATAGAAAAAGAATAGTGAGAAAAAAAAAGAATGAGCACAATGAGAAAAGTATAAAAAAAGAATGCAAAAAAAATGTAGTTGCATTTTCAGTTCAGCACAGTGATAAAAAATAAAATAAGAATTAATGAGCACTTTGACAAAAGAAAAAAGAGAATGAACACAGTAAGGAAAGAAGAAAAGCACACTGAGAAAAAGAAAAATAAAATAAAAAGAGAATGAGCACAATGAGAAAAGTATAAAAAAAAAGAGAATGCAAAACAGTAGTTGTATTTTCAGTTGAGCACAGTGAGGAAAAATAAAATAAGAATGAGCACACTGAGAAAAGGGGAAAAAATAAAAAGAGAATGAATAAGAAAAGAAAAAAGAAAAAGAAAAAGAAAAAAACTTAAAAAGAGTGCGGTGAGCGTGGATCGAACACGCGACCTTCAGATCTTCAGTCTGACGCTCTCCCAACTGAGCTATCCCCGCTTTTGTGATTTGTTTGTATAGTTTTGTTGATATCAATTAATTTATCGGCGACTCACACTGTATAACCAAGCTGTGCTGTGTCCCAAACAGAAGCAGTGTGTCCCGGCCCAGGGCTCAATCCTGGGTGATGAGGTCCTTCCTCTGACTGAGACAACCCAATGTCCAAAACAATGCCGTGGATTTGCCTGACGCCGGAGCACTGCAGGTCTGAACACTGACCGCCGCTAGCACCTTGGATAGTATTATAGTACGTTTTTACTTGCTCATCCGTCATCCCTACAAGGGACGTGTATTTGGTGCTGTGTTCAGTCTTTTTTTTTTTTGCTATCAGGATCATGAATCAAAATGATGGCACCACCAACAGCACTACAAGAGTTAAAGGAGCGTGGCCTGGTTATTAAGTAGCTTGTAGTTGTAATTCAGAACTGCACTGAATCACTGATGCACAGTTCAAAAAAGTCCATTTTGCTTTCTTTCTTTTTTGAAAAATAAAAACTTTATCCTCACCTATCATATGGTGCTGTTTTCTGGATAAACACGTTGCAAGTTTCAATATTTTTGTCCACGACTGATCATAATTCGATATTGCAAAGGTGCGCCATTAATTATATTGCGGCTACATGAATTCCGCATAGTCAAGCTAACTAGTACCTTGAAGAGTTTGAGTTTGGTGTCAATCCAATAGCTACAAATTCTGTCTTGCGATTGTGCAGAACTGATGTCCCTTCACTAGTGTTGCACCTAACAGCCATTGTAGAGAATGCACTCTGCTTTCACAGGTTTCCGTCAACACTCAACAGCCATTTGCAGTCTGAATTCTAAAACTCATCCATGCGTTGGACCGTTCCTTGCGATTGGTGCTGCTCGCTGTCCAGGTTTATAGCAGAGAAATAAATGAGTTGCTTCAATCCCATCCCCATTATGTCTACTGGTTAGCAAGAAAGCAAGATGATTGAGGATAACATTATTTACACCAACTCTTTTGATTACGGAAAGTGCATTCTATATATATTGTAGTCCCTTCTGTAGTCAACAAAGTAAACAATAAACACCCTCGGGAAGAAAATACTAATAGGCTCTTTTCAGTCATATGACAACAGAACCTCTACTACCACGCTGCTTTCAGAACGGCCGACAAGGCCAATCAGGAAAACCGTATTCAGCATTCAGCAACATGAGCACTTGAGCAACAAGGACAAGGTTTACAAGTGAAACAAAAGCCTGTGCAGAATCAGAGAACCTGTCACAAGAAACATCAGGTTTTTGAGGCTACAGACTGAAATCCTAGTCGATGCGCCATCTTGATATGGATTTCTTTGTGACATAGCACGTGGAGCCGAGGTGAGATTTGATAAACTATTCTCCTTTCCTTCTATCGATAGCCCTGTTATCTGCCGACAACTCACTAGATGCAATTCCTCTAGGGCTCGCACATGTTGGAGTATCAAAGACAACCACTTCCCGGTCATTCCACAATACTGAATGCTGAGACGCTTGAGAGATGGGAGGGCATCAAAATCTGCGGCTGCCATGTCTTCATGGGTATGCGCTGATGGAACATCGGTAGAGAAAAAAATTTCGCAGCGCTTTATTTTCAACCTCTTCAAGCAGACGAGTAGATTAAAACCTTCGAGTGAAATAGAAGATAATTTTTTGCAGCGCACTATTTTCAATCGAGTTATGGTCCTCAGGTTGTGAAATGACAAAATTTTGTCATCCAGGAACTCAATGGAAGATGGGTCACCATAAAATCCAATTTTCACTTCCCCATTTGATGATCCCTCCATTGTTGGAAGTGTTGAAACATCTGTGATCGATAATTTACAAAAGCTACTTGATGATGGTAGAGGATTCGATACCACTAAATAAGGACACTCATGGATGGTCAGCTCACTAATATTTGGCACCCATGACTTCTGGTCGATTTCAAAATTTTCACAGCTCTCAAATAGGGGAAAGGCCTTCAGTACCCGGCATCTCCTGATCTCCAGTACCCTCAAACTTGAGTTCAAGTCCCTCACTGAATTAGAGAAACATGTTTCCAACTTTGGCATATCAATCAACACCAGCTCCTCTAACGAAGGAATTAGCAACTCTGTTACTTCTGGCATATTCCTTAACTTCAACTTTGTAAGAGATGATAGACTTTCTAGAGATGGGATTATTTGCCATCCTTTACAATCCTCTAGATGGATCATCTGCAAGCTAGCAGATCTAGCTGGGGTGCAAGCTCCTTTTGTCAGAACAAGATGCCTCATGCTGATGAGATCACTCATATCATGAACAATTGCTTGGCACCCAGCATCTAATATTTCAAGGTGGTAAAACTTGCTTAGAGATATAGGCAAAGATTCACTTTTGCCTTTGTTCTCAAGTTTTAGGTAGCGAAGATGGGTACAATTTACCAAATTGGAGATAAAGGTATGGAAGGACTTGAACTGGATGAATAAAGAATCATAGCGCCCAACTAAGATCACCGTCCTCAATCTCCTTAATGAAGAAGCTATACTTTGCAATTTTTCTTCAAACTTCACATTACCAACTATGTTCTCACATTCATCTATATGGTACACCAAATCAGTTTGAATTGACAAATGGCGCACGGTTGGTAGCACTTCTTTGCACTCTAAACCATCTATAGTTGCAAAATCGGTCCTTGAAACCAGTCTCGCAAATTCATGCACCATACCACACATAACATAGCATTGTTGTAGAATGGAGTCATCTTTTGTTCCAACGGAGTCATCTTTTGTTCCAACCTGCTCAAAGAAACATGAGTTGACCAAAGCATTGAGATAATCCCATCCTGTCTCAATATATTTCACAAATCCCGATGATATCCACATGGAAACCAAACCATCAATATGAAATTGATGGTCACTAGGGAATATAGAACATGCCAAGAAACACTGTTGTAAATGTAGGGCAGATGATAATAGATATTCTTCAAAGCAGTCACGATGCCTCCACGGAGTTGCAGAGATTCCCAAATACCATTCTTAATGAAGGCTGCTCTCTTAACATTTCCACTGCACTTTTCGCTGCTAATGGGTTTCCCTTTAACTTTGCACATATTTGTAGGCCGGTGTCTAGATGCTCTTTATAATTATTATCACCAAATGCACAAGCTCTAAACAATTGCAAAAAATCATCATTTCCTAGAGCTCTTAATTCAACTGGTTTGATTGTACCCAGCCTTTTTGCAACAGACAAATTTCTAGTTGTCACAATAATCACATTGCCGTTTGTGCAACTTGATCCCAATGCATCCAATAGATCTTCCCATTGGGAATTATCCATGCAGTCGTAGACATCATCTAGAACTAGGAGAAACCTTTTGGACAGACATGCCATATGTTTCTTTAAGACCTCTAGAAGCTTCGAGTAGTTGCTTACTCCTTCATAACTTTCTCTTTTGCGAGATCCTTCATGGCTAGCCAAAGTAACAACGTCTAAGATCTCCCTTGTCACTCTTACTTCGTCAAAGATGTTGGACACCCAAACCCATATCCGCTCAAATTTTCTTTCAACATGTGGATCATTGTATACAAGCTTAGCTAAAGCTGTCTTCCCAACTCCTAGAATACCTACAATAGGTAGCACAGTTATGTTGTCCGACTTAGCAGCTTTGATCGCTTTTATGATTTTGGCTTTCTCCACATCCCTTCCATATACCTTTCCAGGAAGAGAGCTTGATGTTCTTACTCGTGTATCTGAGTTGTTAATCTGATACTGATCAGACCTTGCAATAGAGTCCTTGAGATACTCAATCACATCGCCTCGGATGCTTCTTAACTCAAGAACTATTTCCTGGATCCTTTTCAAAAATTCAGCCTTGCCCCAGAGGTGTGTGGTTGTAGCTACATTGTACTCAACTCTCATCCTTTTTCTGCCGTCTGAATCATTGGTCGAAATTGTGGCACCATTTTGTACACTGTTGCCGACACTACAATAGGAAAAGGACCGTGTGTTAGTCGTTAGGGCTATGATGTTCTGGTGTTGTGAGTATTTTCTGTGTTTTAATCTGTGCCTATGTAAGGTTTTCAGGCCTGGTTTCCCTTATAAACTAGGCCAATTCTATTCTTCTTAATTGAAAGGCAGAGCTCCTGCTATTACTTTAAAAAAAATAGGAAAAAGTTCACAGGTTGGTCATCAGAAATTTATTACCATAATTTGAAGTTGCACTGGTTGTCATAGTTTCAGTTTGCTTTCCTATAATAATAAAAACCTGTACGCATATATTAAGGTGCTGGCTCCAATGCTCCAATGTTTTTTTTTAAGAATAAAGGCGTTGCAATGTTCATTATTTTTGCCCATCATAGTTGGATACAATGCAGAACTTGAAGGTAAGTACCTTGGAGGGTTCAGCGTCTCTTCAATTGCTGAACGTTTTTTGTTGCAACTTTTGAGATGCTTGTGCAAAGCTGATGTCCCGTGACCCCATGTAAGCTCTCTGCCGCAGTGATTGCACCTCGCTTTTGCAGGCTCTCTGTTAACAGATGGTATAATCTGAAAGTAGTCCCGCATCTCGGATCGATTTTTGCGGACGCTACTATTCAGTGTACCAGTATTGTTGGCCGATGCATCTACTTGCCCTTCTCGATCTCTATCTCCATCTCCAACCATTCCTTCCGGCTCAGTAGCAGGAGCAAGCATAACTGATAGAGAACGGAGAAAGTAGTGAGGACAGGTCAAGCGTCGCATTTATCATCACAATTTACTAAAGAAAAAAAAACTGTGGAGAATCACAGATCAAGGATCAATGTATACCAGAAGTATTGGCCGATGCATCTACTTGCTCTGCTCCATCTCCAACTATGCCTTCCGGTCCAATAGCAGGAGAAATCATAACTGAGAGAGAAAGGAGAAAGAACGTGTCATGAGGATTATCACAATCTACTTAAGGAAAAAATTGTAAAAGAAAATCACAAACCATAAGGATCGATGTATACATACCTCCTTTGACCTAGTCCTCCTGGAGCCTGCAATAGTCGAGCTCATCCACCACGTCGTCGGCGTCGTACATGAGCTGCTTGACACGAGAGAGGGAGGGAGCGAGCGGCTTGTTCCCGACCGCCCTTCCATTGACACCATTAACCACCGTCTCCATCCTCTCGACCTCAGATTTGAGTTCCTCGATGGCAGCAGTGAGGCCAACTTGACGAAGCCAGTCGGCAAGTTTTCCTGGTTGAAGAGTTTCCAGGATGGTTTGCGCTAGCCATATAATTGCACCCACCACAGCGGTCGCCTCTCCTGCCTCCAGCAGATCTTGCCGAGACATTGTTCTTGACTATTGAGCGATGGCCAGCGGAGGAGGAAGCAAGAGAGGGTAGCCAAAACAGGGAAGAACCGTGTAGAGAAAATCCATTGCTTCTTTAAGACATCACCGCCCAATATTGAAATGCTAAGAGTGTACAACAACTGGCTCGATGCTCGGCAATGTACATGTCACTGCTTTTGGGCTGCCTCATGACTTCTTTTGCTCTTCTTCTCTTTTCCCAAACCTCTGTGCTTTTTACTAGGCTATTCAGATGGCAGCTGCTAGCTACTCATTATGTTCCAAGGCATGGCTTACATTAGGGAAGTTAATAGTGATGGAGCACTGTTAGTCTGTTACTGAAAACCACATGAAAAAGAAAAAAGACAAACCGTTATATATGAGGTTAATATCAGCCCAGAATTAAGCTCGAAAATACCAATAGATGATAATGACTATAAAATAGCAAGAGAGGGTAATAGCTAGGGGAATAGCTACTTTACTGAACATGTAAAGATGAAAATCAAATGCTTCTGAAATGGTTTCATCTTGATGTAACTCTTCTCTTAGAAGATATGAGCAAATCACTAAAACAGTCCATCCTTTTGTGGCAAGTATCTAATAACTCTAAGCTATATGCATATTTAATTGTTTATAATGTGGAACCATACATTCGTTGATGTCTCGTCATCCCATTTGTTTATCTGAGCACCTTGTCATTTTGTTACTGCATAGAAGGCTATCTCGCAATTAAATTGCAGTAACCTTTTGTAATTAGCATCTTGAACTGAAACTGCTGTGGCAAGGCAGTTTCTTGACTGCTAGCAAAACTAAATGTTTTTTTATCATTCAAATTTTTTATATCTAATTAGAACATTTTCTGGTTGATGGGCAACAATGAAAGGACCATGGCAAGGCAGATTATTTATCCATGTGCATAAACTTTGCATGCCTGTTGCAGGCGTGGTGGACCAGTTCATGCAAACATGATTAGGAAAGAAAAATAGAGATAAGCTGAACAAACGGCAAAGCTCATGTTTCTCATCCAACGATACTGCCATGGAGTTATAAGTAACACAAGTAATGTGTAACCGCAAATTAACCATGTAAATAATTTCAATCAGTGCATGCTAGTGGTAAAACCGTAAAACATGTTGTATTTTGGTGTATTTCTATCTAGTGTGCTTATGCACAGATGCTTTCCTTGTCCAATCCGCCATAATTGAAGCATAACTGTACAAGACAGCATGAACAAATACCAAGGAAACCAAAGAAGTCATGAGAACATCCAGTAGGGGCAAGTCCCTCCTGTTTCCTAAAAAAAAAAAAAGTCATGAGAAAAGTGGAAATGACAATGGAGTCATACACAGTTACAAATTTCGCCAGTGATTTGCATCATAAATAAAAAGCATAGGGCACCATGAAAAGATAGTATCTACCAAGATTTTGTATCTATGTTGACTTTTTTTTATTCGTCTAGAAGAACAAATAGTAATATTTACCCAGGTTTATGCAAGATAAGCAATCATCAAACACCTACCATAATACTATTTTCTGAGCAAAAAAACATGACCTTTTTGTAAAAGATATGTACCTGAATATCTGTAGCTTGCACATACAAGTAGCTTGTTTTGGAAGATAGAATGAGAACAAGAAATATGGTTATCAGTACTTCAGAGCAACTTAAATAATGCCAATGTGTACATCTAGTATTAAAGAATATATGCAGCACAACCTAGGAAAATTACTTGAAAGAACATCATTAGTACATCTAGAGAAAACAGACAAGCAATGAGCTGAATGCAGTAGGTTTTCTGGATGTACCTCATCTTATATAGGGTCAAGAATGAAAATAGAACACAATGCCTTCACCAAGATCAGGAGCAAAGGCAGATTGGAAAAGCAGCAATAACAAAATTAATTAGAGAGCTGAGTGGTTTACGGCCCATAGATCCTCATTGGCATGCAGTAGCTACATAGTAAATTTAGACAGTTATGTAATGTTGAGTGCAAAATAAGCAAATCACCAAACACCTAGTATTAGAGAGTCAAAGAAGCTGCCAAAATATATCAAGAGAAAATATATATGGCTATAAAGATGCAGGTGCAAGTACAGATACAACCAAATTCTGTAAGAATATGAAGTAACAGCAAAAAGGAAAATTAGTCTAATCCAGGAAACAAGCAATGCATTTATTGAACTGGTATAACATGCCCGATTGCCTGAGCATCCCAAACAGCAACAACAGGAAATTATTGCAATATAGAATACACATGTGACTGAGGCATACACATCAGTCAAGAAAAAAAACAGAAGTTTGCAGTGGTAGCTCAAAGGGGAAGAGGAAATATATATTGTGTTGAATGCCTAAATAAGATCCACCGTGTAAAGCAATGCAGGCGTGCTATCAACACAAAGAGTAACCTTATTTTGTGAAATGTAGAGAATGACAGGTTTCCAATTAAACACAGGCATTTAGGACCACGTTTAGTATTTTGAAAAACCTATGGCATTCAGTTCCAAATATATTTGTACATGATGGTGGTTTTTCAGGTCAATTCTTTTGGGGTGTGAAAACAAAGTACTAACGCAAAATGATCAAGGAATAGAAGAAAATACTCCTAAACTAAAACAACAGTGAAGCTACAGGCAACAGGAGTCAACCAAGTGAATTTCTATAACCTGTTTATTTCTGATTTTCCAGATCCACCATGGAGATGGCACAATTATTCTAAGCCAATTTCATTTGGGAGAAGATCATTGCAAGCATTGACATAAAAGCAAACTCCAACTATATACACCATGTGATGATAGCCAAAACCCCTTTCTTAATGACTCGGGTCAATGAAATAGGAAAGAGAATAGATAAAAGCAGACCAGGCAGGGAGGAAAAGTTTTTTTTTTAAAAAAAAGGAATAATCCTACCTCCATGTGGTCATTTGCTTGGTCCATAAAAATGTGGACTTGATTGCCATGCAGAATAATTCTATCCCTAAGAGATTATTTATGATTAGAGCACAGCAGAGATTATTTATGCTCATGTAGTCATGTTATTATCTTCTTGGAAACAAAAATCGAAGTAAAAGAACCTTCATGGTTTTTTAAAGAAATGCAGGCATGTGTGGTACATGATCAACAATTATGTTAATCTTGACAATAGAGGTAATTTTTTTTTTTTTGATGAAACGATAATAGAGGTAATGCCAGGTAAATAGTTTTCTTTTAGCAAAAAAAGCTACGGCAACGGAAGGTGCACATGGGGAAGTCAAATTAGTACATGTAGACTAGGTTCAGATTGACGCCCATGTAGCCTGTGGTGAAACCAAGGGGTAGTCGCAAAATTGTGGAATTCGGTTCCATAAAACAAATCAATATCCTAATACTATGTGCACAAGCTGATAGCAGAAACATCATATAGATGATTAGCTATGTGAGAGCAGATCAGTTGCGCGGCTTGCGCTGCTCATGCTCGCTATCAGGAAGAGGGCGACTCTGCAGATTACAGACCCAAACATGAGCTAGAGCCAAATTAGTACATCTACCATGAAATTTCTTTAATAACCCATCATTATTCAAATGCTAGAATTGCAAGTAGTTCAACAAAGAACACCGTCAAAAGCCCTGAATCAATTCCTGATATCTCAATGTACTTTCACAAATAGGAGGGGATTTTGCAGCACGCCCTTCCCCGGTGCTTAATCCACCTCCGCAACTGCACAAGCTGCACAAAATCGGCACCCACCACGTGACATCGTTCGCGGCCTAGGCGAGTCCGAATCGAGGAGGCGATGCCGACGAGAAACCTGACTCACCGATCGAAGTCCGGTGTACCGATCTAGTTGACTAGTTGGGCTGCCGCGCCGCGTGCGAAACCCGGAGAGCCATCTCGCAGGCCCAGGGCTGGTGGCGGCGGTGGTGACGCGATAGCAGGAGCGCGCGGGGCCAGGCGGCGAGGTGCGGGCGGCGGGGGAGCGGGACAGGCACAGCAGCCCTGGGCTGGTTCACGGAACACGGTGGGGTGGGGTGGCGGCAGGGCAACACGCCAACACGGCTATGGCGATTGCCCAACGCAGGACAAGGGGTAGGAGTTTAGACTTCGGGGGAATTCGTCGTGGGCAGTTAAAAAAAAATCGTAATTTTCTGCCCGCAAGAGTTCAGCGGTGTTCAGTCTCACTGTTTTAACTTTTTTTTTATCCTCTATGGCATTACCGTTAGACTGGACTCTAACGGTGTCAAACTGTAGCTATGAAAAGTCAGAAATATCCTTAAGTTTAAATATATCATTAATTTTTTTTAAGCATCTTAACGATTTCAAATGGAAAACTCAAAACTAGAAAGTTATAGATCTCGTCGAGATCTATAATTTTTATATAAAAATTATCTTCTTTTAATACCGCAAAAAAGATATGATTTTTCTAAAGAATATAATTTTTATATGAAAATTATAGATCTCGACGAGATCTACAACTTTCTAGTTTTAAATTTTTCCATTTGAAGTCGTTAAGATGCTCAAAAAAATGGCGGATTTAGACTTAAAGGTATTTTTGACTTTTCACACCTACAGTTTGACACCGTTATGGCTTAATCTGACGACAGTGGCATGGAGGGTAAAAAAATTAAAGTAATAGCGCTGAAGACCGCTGAACTTTTTCAATGACTCACTGTCGGTGTTTCGAACAAACAACAGCGAGTAAATTTGTAATTGATGCGCGTTAGGCCCGGATGGTGCGCTAAAGGACACAAGGGTTATACTGGTTCGGGCTGAATGTCCCTACGTTCAGTCTGTTGCTGCTTGTGTTATTAGCACCGAATGAGGTTCGTAGTAGGGGGTACAAACGGTTGGGAGAGGGAGAGACCCCAAGTCCCTGATGGAGTGATTGGAAGGACGCCAAAAGCTCTGTTGGCGCTCGGCCGTGTGGTGCGTGTGTGTGTGCTAGCCTGTTCAGAATCGGTTGATCGATTCCTTAGTGGGGAGCCATGCCTCCCCTTTTATAGATCAAGGGAGAGTAGGGTTTTTTACAGACGGAGAAGAAGAAAACACTAAGAGCATAGAAGGTCCTTCGAGGAACCTGGTCCTTCCTTCTTCCCCACGCTTGGTCTGCCCATCATGGCAGATCGTGTCAGGATTGAGGCGATTGTAGACCGTCAGGGGCCGCCACATACCACCTTTGTTTAGCAAGTGGGTATGCGTCCATCCGCCCTTCGCGGCGGCGTGTCGACAGATTTACCGAGCCCCGACCCCGTGGGGGTCGAGAGGCGCTGTGACTGTTGGTTTGCCCTTGGAACATAGTGGTTGTCGTATGTCTGCGTCGGGTTCTTCGTCTGGAGGCTGAAGGCGGTGCCTACAACACTGTTCGAGCTGCTCGCCACGCCGGAGGGGTCCAAGCGCTTCGCTGGTCACATCTCGACGGTACTTCCTGCGGGGTGCGGGGGCATGGCGTCTAACATGCTGCGGTTGACCCGACGCCTTTGTCTTACCACCGCAATCGTCATCATGAGGGTGCAGGCGCGGTTCGTCGGTGAGATCGGGCCACCTCGCTATCGAGCGAGGTGAGATTCGTCATTGGTCGTTCGGATGAGGTAAAACCTAGTTTTTACCGCCGGCGAAATGCGGAGTTGTCCCCGGCCGTCGAGCGGGCCGAGCCCACCCTCGGGGTCGAGCGAGGCGGTGCGCATCCAGGGGTCGGGTGAAGCCGAGCCCAGCCGTTAAGCGGCCGAGTCGCCCTCCAGTCGTCGGGCGAGGCGGAGTCGTCCCCCGGCGGGTCGGGTGAAGCCGAGCCCAGCCGTCGGGTGAGGCGGAGTCACCCTCCAGCCATCGGGCGAGGCGGAGTCATCCCCCGGCGGGTCGGGTGAAGCCGAGCCCAGCCGTCGGGCGAGGCGGAGTCGCCCTTCAGCCGTCGGGCGAGGCGGAGTCTCCCTTCAGCCGTCGGGCGAGGTAGAGCGGGTCCCAAGGGCACATGGGCGCTCGGGCGAGGCGGAACAAGACTTCCGCTTGGTCGGGCAAGAGATGTAACCGCGCTTTCGGGAGTCCTTACCGTTCGATGGTTCATTGATTCCTCCTCTTTGGGGTACCCCAGTATTAGGTCCCCGACACTCACAGGCATTGCGATCTTTTTTTAATGGCTCACGACGAATTCTCTCTTAGACTTTCACCGGTCAGATTCGACTTAGGTCCACTTAGCAGCGATGATCGTTTTAGATTCTTAATGAAAATTACTAAAATCGCCAGACTCTCTAACTTAACTTAGTAGCCTGATTCTTTTCAAAAAAAAAGTGATTCGCTTAGGCTGATTCTTTGACGAAAAATATCTCTCTAGGACAATACAGTGAGTCTCTGTGTATGAAGTGAATCAGAAGAGGCTATTTTTTATATGTTCCTAACACCTTGTTCATTTATGAAAATCACCCTGTAGAATCAGCATAGAATCACGTACTTCTCAGTAATTGTTTGTCAGAGCTTCGTCTAAAGTCAATCTAAAAGCTGCTCTGAGAGTTCTACCAAACAGACATAAAGAGAATCATTTCAAGAGAATCACTTAGAAGTCATTCTTGTTTTTGTACTAGTGCAACCTAGACCTTAATTTCTCCTGACTCTAATTCTAGTTTCAAGAATTGAATGAGCTAGCCAAATAATTTCACGAACTAATTCTACATCATCGTAATGTTTTCCAAATCTGAAACCCTACCAAAGTGACTTAATTAGGACAGACTCCCACCATAATTAAGATATCTAATCAAACAAATATATAAATTTTATTACTGTCTTTTATTTTATCCCTCTAAATTCTAAAAATAATTATCTAACCTAATTTTTTCGTCGTCCCGTGAGCCTTGGTGATTTAGAATAACTTCTCTCACCATGTTCGCTTGTTGGTTTCAGCCAGGGCTTATCAGCCATGGTATAGTGTTTTTCTCTCACAACAAATCAGCAGCAGCCTGACTTATCAACCTAGAAATCAACCAGCGAACAGGCTATCTATCTCTGGTTCGTACTTTGAAGAGTCCCTCTCACTCTCTATCCATGACTAGCAAGAAGCCATAAATAAAAATGGTAATATTTAGAGGCCTGATTAAATAAGTTGCTAAAGGTTTATTTTCACCAAAATTTATATTCATATAAATATAGAAGGGTATAAAGAAGACTTGAAGTTGCTCTTATGCCAAATAGGATCTCTATACGTTTTCCGACGCCCGTAAAACAACTTCTGCAGCCTTAAACTAGCTCTCTAAAAATATCAGCTTCAAAATAGATACGCTCTTAGCAGATCCCCTAAATCAAAAGGATCACTTTTGTTAAATTACGTAGCGGAATCCGTCCTAGCTCGCTATACATACGAGCCAGCGCTCCTCGCAGCGGAATCGCCCTCGGGCCCAAATCTTCCAGAGCCCACAACGTACCCAGGCCTTAGGCCTAATTCAACTCAAAAGAATAGTCTAATAGGTGAGGACTGCCCACGCTTTATATGTTGTGTTTCTCCACCTTCAATTTCTGATGTGTGATGCGGGACTAAACCTAACACTTATCCTCGAGTTGTTTCCGCGCGTGGATTCAACATGTAGACAGCACGTGCAGGAACAAGCGAGGCACACGGGAAAGGGCAAGCCGTGGCAGATGGCGAATGCTCCTATTATCGATCTCAAAGCAATTTTACCATATTCCCTTTTCATTAAAACCATCTGTAGAGGATTGAGAAAACCAAATTTATGTTTTTAGGAAACTATTGTTGCAGCAGATTCAGAAAAACGCATTCCTTCTATTTGGGATCCACCTATCAATAGCTCAAAGCATCTTGTTCTTTATCCCGTCTCCTCTCTCTCAATCTTTCCGCACTGCGGCGCTCCTCTCGTTCCCAGTGGTCGGTACGGCGGAGCCTGCGCGGCTCGCGCCACTCAGGCTGTGGGATGGGACGAGGCCGCACGAGCACGAGCACTGCCAGGCACGCAGATGACATGTCGTGCTAGGAAGGGCGGCACGTGTCGAGCAGGCAACCGGAGACAAATCAGGATGTCCAGTAACCTTCTTCGTCAATCAAATATAATAAACGCGCAACAATCTTTACCACAAGTTTGACTTCAATAGAATCTCTGAAACGAACCGTGGAACCGGAACTGGAACCGGAGCACGTCCAGTTGTCTTCATCACAATATCCTTGTTGCTCAGTTCCGGCTAATGTTGATTCAGATGCAAACAGCAAGCTAATTGGCAGCCAAGTTACACCAAATGGCTTTTCTAGTTGACGTATAATTCAGAGTGTAGCATTTATTTATGTCTAGATAGAGATATGCAAACATGAAACACAGGATACACCAACTTAGAGCCACCAGAATCTCATTACCTTGAACAAACACAAATCATTACGGCACGATAACACAGATGACTCTTTCTTCGGACAGAAAACTGACTGAAAAATTGACTGACAACAACCATTTCTCTTAGGTACAGATGACACTACAAATGGGCAAAACACCTTCGAATCTCATCTTCCAAAACGAACGCAGCTAAACTCTGGTACAATCATACAAGCATACGAGATACTCCAACAATCCCAACATTACAAGGTGTCTGGAGCTACTTTTTGAGCAAGAAGAAGCTGACGAGAAGGCCAATGACAGGAATGAGAGTGAGGGTGCACGCGCAGAGGAGCGCCATGCCAGTGGCATGCCGGCCTTCGAGATCGCGTGCGACCCAGAAGGAAGCAGAGGCCGTCGCAGAGCCGACGATGCCCCCGGCCGTAAGGATGCCGTAGTACACGACGACGAGCGTCTTGCCGTGGTGGGAGAAGATACCTTCCGGAGTGTTGGCGACCAGGAACGCGAGCGTCACCACCGCCTCGAAGACGCCGGCGGAGAACATCGCCGACGGTACCATCATCCTGCTGCGGAGGGCGCCGGAGATCGAGCTCACGACCCTCATGAGTGCAGCTGGGGAGTCCATCTGTCTTGCTAAGTGTGTGCGTGCGTGCGTGTGTGTGTGTGTCAGAGAGAAATGGCTGGTTTTGGGTGGAATGGCAGAGGTTCAAGATTGAGCTTCTACTCTACCGATGATGAGTGTGGCGTCTTGGCTTGTTGCCTGCGTATATAGAGAAGGATCATGGAGACATGGACGGATGCATCCTACATTGACCGCCAACTGCGCGTTTTCCAATCTTTAAAAGCTAAGGAACCGGTACCGGTACCGGAACCGGAACCGGAACTGGAACTGGAACTGGATCTCTCATGTCTGGAGCCGGTGTCACTATCAACCGTACGCTGTCGTCAGCATTAAGGTTCATTGTGCCCAGCAAAGCACATCCCGAGCATGTGTTTGCTATTTCAGACAAAACACAACCGACTTGTTTTCAGAACGCTAGGATTTTTGTTACGCTTCCTGCGTTTTTTTTTCCGGTGAAAATGAATTGTCTTTATTTAGGACAACTCAATTTCACTAAAGAAGTAGCTTTTTTTTTTTTTGCCTTCAGCTCCATGAGCACCTCTACCGGTCTACTGATATATCTATAGTTGTTTTGGTAATAGTGGTTGGCAAAACAACTCCTTATGATAGAAAAAACTATAAAATAACCATAATGCTCCTCTCCTTTTTCTTCTTTTCCCCCTCCATCCTCTCTTTGGCAAAACAAGAGCGCCTGACCCTACTGGAATTTAGTATTAAAAACAGAGCAAGAGTACAAATTTACAAACTCAATAGACAAAAAAGGAAAAGTAGAAAATTAACAAAAATACCTTTCATATTTCTTTCTTTCCTTATCCAGTCATTCATTCGCAATCCTCTTCTTCCCGATCTCGAACAGCCCACGCACCTGACATCCTGCTGCCAACCTGTGCGGCTATGTGCCTCGACGGCCGCACCCCTGCCCTGCCTAGGGCAAATCAGACTTTGATGCAAATTAGGCCCACCAGAGCGAGTGTGAGCTAGGAGAAGTATTTATTTTTAGCGTTATCCCAAATCAATCCCTTGTGAGGGTATATTTTCAGAAGCTTCACCTACAAAGCTGTTTTTAAAATATCTATTTAACATAGAAACAGCTCGTGAAACCGGTGAATATGCTATGCCAAACAGAGCCTAAAGAAATGCTACTAGCAAATAATGGTTAGTGAAGCGAGATGACGGTGAACTAACAAAATGCCCTTTCTTGTTGTGGAACGTGTCTGAAAAATGATAATAATAAAGATGCGACCTCATCTAAACAGTCTGGTCATCTATCATTTAACCAATTAGCAGAGCTAAACCACCATTTAAATTGTCTAAACAGTGTTTAAATAGACTCTTATATATCGTGTAGCGTTTTAAACGAACTAGACTGCGGTTTAGACAAATTAAAGGTGTCTAGTCATGCCAAAGCTTTATAGGTGAAGATGTCCAGGAAGCAAGAATTGACTAGCAGATAATAAAACAGTCGTTGCGGAGACCGGAGAGAGGTATCAGCTTTGAGGTCGCTTTCACCTTCACCTTGCTCGCTCTGCTTCAACCAGGAACTGGAACCGGAACCAGGAACCGGAACCGGTATCCTTGTGCAGTTGTGCTGAGCCCTTTGTAGTCAGCTACTCAGCTTTTGATGTTTCGTGGCATAGCATGAAAGAAGGCCAGCCAGCATGTGCTTGCACTTTCAGCGGATACTTCTATCTGTCTCTGTCCGCCGTCGTCTGATGGAACAATTGGTCCATTTCAATTTCAACGACCGTGGTCCTGGAAGCCGACTTGGAACTGGAACTGGAACTGGTACCGGAACCGTATTATGAAAGGGCTGGCCGTGCCCAGCCACCGCGGCCTGGTCGTGCTTGTGTAAGTAGAGGCGGATATAATTAACCGAAACCGAAGGACCGAGCTAAATTAATTGAGATTAAAACCGACATGATAAACTAATGCTCCGTTCACAAATTCAGTCACCATTTTTAGCTTTGATCAATTTTACTAGAAAAATACACGTGCGTTGCTACAGGGGACGTAAAGTTTATAGTTTAGTCACTTGAATGACATAAAGTTCAGAAGATTTGTTAACAATCGTGTCACGCGTTCTCATTCATCTTGAATCAAACTCTATAATATGTCCGGGCATGCTCTACTCGAATTCATATAGGTAAAGGACGTTTGAAGTTTTATCCAATAATAGGGGCATGCATTTCAATTTGTCTTGGAATCGAACTCCCCACCATGTCTTAACACGGTACTCTAACTCATAATATTTACTCAAAATATATCATAACCTTAATTTTCATATTATCAAGTGTTGGTATAGTTAAATATCTATTTTTGTGACTTACTATGAGGACCCATAAGAATCTGTAGTTCATCTTATTAAGCCCAGAAATATTTACTTGTAAATATATCCTAACCTTAATTTTCATACTATCCATGTGCTGGTATAGTCAAATACCGAGTTTTATGACTTACTTTGAGGACTCATAAAAATTTATAACTCATCTTATTAAAAATAATAAGAGTTTAGTTACTGATGTGTCAAGGTAAAGGTAGCCTCCAAGCGTGCTCCACCGCCAGGCATGTTTCCACCATGAAAGGGCCTAAGAGGAGGGGTGAATTAGACAACTTAAAACTCTAACTCTAAACTATGGTATCTTTTTCTACCCTTAGCAAAACTTATGCAGAAGATAAACTATCTAAATATGTAACTACGATTTTACTAGTATGTTGCTATCTCTATCGCAAAAGGAGTTATGCAACCTAGGTTCCAAACCTATCAACTAGCATATCACTAAGCTAGGAAAGTAAATCACACACCAAGATTGCAATGTAAAATGCGGAAGCTAAAGAATAAGTTAGAGATATGCAAACTCTCGTCGACGACTCCGGTATTTTTACCGAGGTATCGAGAAGTGTGCAAGCTTCCCCCTAGTCCTTGTTGGAGCCCCTCGCAAGGAATCCCTCGCAAGGGCCAAGCTCCCGGTCGGGTAACTCTGTGGATAGCCTTGGCCTTTCCCACGCGCAAGTGGGTCTCCGACGTCCCTTCCGGCAAGCCTCTCCCAAATGCTCCCCGCCGTCTTCACTATCAAGTTTTCGGCCGAAGCGCCGCGGGCCATGTTCCCTTCGGTACATGGTGGCGGCCACACCACAAACACGGTTGGTGTGATCTCACAATATTACAAGCCCCTCCAATGTACAACAATGGTGCGCGCAAGCACCGAGTGATAAGAGGTGTGCAAACATCACTAAACACTAGGCCTAAACCTAGAGCAAGCGCATAAGCAGTGGTCTAATTAACCTAAGCACTTCGCAAAGCACCTACGCTAATCACCTAATGAATCACTAAGCATTATACAAGTGGAGATCATTAAAATGGTGTATCAACAACATTGGTATGTTTTCTCAGCTCTCCACACTTCAAATGGCCGGTTGGGGGTCTATTCATAAGCCCCATGAAGAAAATAGCTGTTGGGGGCGAAACCAGCTTTCTGCTACTGACCAGACGCTGTTGTCGTCCTAACCGGACGCGTCCGGTCGTCTCGACCGTTGAGCCCGCGCTTAAAGATCGGACGCACTGCCGAGTCCGGTCATCATCGACTAGACGCGTACGGTCATCCAGTGCCGCTGCGTCCGGTCCTCACTGAGTTGTTGCCGCGACGATGAACAGTGAAGCTCGTGCGTCCGGTCACTGCCTCGCTCAGCGTCCAGTCGCTGCTGCTGATGCTTGCTGTTGCCAAGCAACTGGTCGGACGCGTCTGGTCCTCATAGGGCCGCGTCCGATCACCTCTGTGGAGCTCGTTTCTTTGCGATCTTGCGTCCGGCTTGGTTCTTATCTTCGTGCTTAGACTTTGTTTGATATCTTGGATCTTCTCTTGTGCTTCTAGTGTCTTACTTATGGTGTTGATCGTGGGATCATCATGTCGCCTTCGTTCAAGTCACGTCTTGCACCTTATTGAACTACAAAACAATTACTTACCAATTCATTAGTCCAATTTAGTTATGTTGGTCTTCAAACACCAAAATCCAAAGTAAATGGGCCTATGGTCTATTTTTCTTACGATCTTCCCCTTTTTGATGATGGATGACAACAAGACCGAAGCAAGCAAATAATAAAATTTTGGAATTTAAAAACTATTTACTTGCTAGGATACAATGCAAAGGGCAAGGTTATATGATGCTAAAAGATACCACATGTAAACATCTTTGAAAACTTATCTTGCCCTTGCTGATGTTTCCATGTGGCATTATGGATTTAAGCCTCCCCTAACTTCATAATTCACTATCCTCCCTTTTCCGGACCATTACCACTTGTAAATTATTATGATCGAGCTTGCTTTTGATCCTATAAATTCTCCCCATTTGGAACCAAACACCAAAAAGAAAGACATTAGTATCACAAGGGAGGGTCAAACTTTGTGATCCATTGTATGTGGAGTGGAATATATCACAAAATTTGACTCTCACATTACATAGACTAAGCTCTCCCTAAATATATGCATACATATGATGGAGAATGTAGTTTATGCATAATTGGCAAATTAATGCTCAAGCGAGTTTAATCTATATAATGCATAGAGAAAATATATAAATACCAAAGTGAAATCAACATGATGATATCGGTTTAGAAATACCACATGTGGAAACCAATTTGATTTATACCACTTGCAATAGGTGGTGGATATTTAAAGTATGATGCTTAACTCCGGAGACTCCATTTTCCTTGCACTGAGACTACTACACATATGATAAGCTTGAAAAGGTGTTAGTCTTAAAGCATCCAACTTATAGAGTAACCTCTCCCTAAATTTGTGCACACAAGTATGGAATACTTGTAGGAGACATGCACATTTATTTTAGAATAAAAAATACCACTTGAAAGATGACATCACATGAATGTGAGAATCATTTTCGACAGTGATATTTGGGAGAAATTATCTACAATTTGAACTGTGGCACATATTTGGTAAACAATTATAAAAAAGCTATGTGCCGTGCTCCTAAACAATTAAACCATATATGTTTGCTCCAATGGTTAAGAGTGAAACCGAGCAAGCCTATCATAAGATATACATAGTGTATGCAAGACAAAAGATTAAGCATGCAAATACAAACCTAGGCATGAAAAGAAACTAGACGCTAATTAAAATTGTAAGAAAATTAAATCTAGTTACCTAACATGGGAAGGGGAATTTGGGTCCATAGTATTCACTAACCTACTTGGCAATTACCTTGTCCATAATGATGCACCCCATAAAAAGCACCATACTTTGCCAAGTCTCTAAATTCTCTGAAGTCCATCGGATTTCTCACTTCTCTTTCGGGATCCAAACCTTCTTGGTGCTCTTCATGTTGGAAATGATCTCCTTTGGCATCCAAATGCGTTTGGCCCCATTGTTGGCTTGCTTGTTCATCTTGATGGCCACCACCTTGTTATTTTTCTTCTTCTTCAAGAGATAAGGTGTGGAGGCCTTTTTGTCCATCTTGTTGGTGTAGGTGTTGGAGAGCTTGCTTGTTTCCTTTTTGTTTTTCTCTTTCTTCTTAGCTCCCCCCCCATTCTTCACCTTGCACTCATAGAATTTGTGGCATTCCTTGTGGCACATGTAGCAAACCATGGTTTGTCCTTCATCAAGCTTCTTCACTCTCTTAACGGTGTTATTTTGATGATGTTGGGCTTGCTCCGTTTTGTCTTTTACTTGAGTCAAGTCCTTGGTAAGGCGAGCCACTTCTTGCTTGAGTTGCTCATTCTCCATTGCGACCTCTTGTGTGCATGTATCTACAACAACTTTATCAACACAAACTTGGTTGCGCAAGGATGGGTCTAAACATAAATCATTGCAAGAAGTAGAAGCATCCTTTTTAGTCATGGCAAAGATAGAACTTTTCTTTTTAGGTGCCTTGGCGAGGGTTGTACCGATGGCTTCAAGATTAGCAACTTTATTAGTTAGCTCATCACAATATTTGCACATAATTTCCATTTTAGCAAGCAAATTTTTATAAGCATCTTGTGAGCTAGCTAACTTTTTTTTTAATTTTTAATTTTTCTTTACAAGTTGATCATCATTGATTGTGCATGCATTTGTTGTTGCACTAGCCTCAAGTTGCTCAATTTTAGTAGATAGTTCAATATTGAGATTAGCAAATGTCTCGTATTATTCAAGCAAGGTTTTATATGTTTCTTGTGAACTATATAGCTTTTCTTATAACATTTTTAGCTTCTTTTGTTGGCTAGTGCAAGCCTTAGCATATTTAAGATTTTCTTGCACAAGTTCATTAAGAGAAGGCATTTCATCATCACTATCACTCTCACTAGAGGATGAGCTTTCGTTACCTCGTGCCATAAGGCACACATGAGAAGAGCTTGATGATGAGTGCTTGTGGCCTCACCTCTTGTGATGGTCTTCTTCTTCACTTGAAGAATCATCCCATGACCTTATTGATGTGAGGGCTTTGTCCTTGCACGTCTTCTTCTTTATCTTAGGTGTGGGCTTGTTTGGACAAACTTCTACAAAGTGCCCCAACTTGCCGCATCCATAGCATCCTTTCTTTCTTTGCTCATTTCTTTGATTGGTGAAGATGAAATCTTAAATTTGGATGGATACACCCTTGACATTGAGCCTTTGGATCATCTTCTCCACCTTGTTGACAAGTTTGATTGATTCTTCATCAAGGTCGGAGGTGGAGGAGGAAGATTAATCATCATCACTTGAATCTATATCATCATCATCATCATCATCATCCTCATCTTCTTCTTCATCTTCACTTGAGGAGCTTGAGCTTGAGCTTGTCTCAACTTGCTTGCCCTTCATCTTCTTTTTCTCATTACATGCGAGAGCTTTGCCTTTGCTTGATGACGAGGCTTCTTCTTGACCCATCTTCCATGACATTTTAAATGCCACTATCTTGCCAATGACTATGGCCGGGGTCATGGTGCTCAAGTCCTCCATGTTGTGAATAATGATGATGATGCTTGCATATTTCTTTTGTGGTAGCACGGAGATGATCTTCCTCACGATGTCCGCATCATCTAGCTTTGTTAATCCTATTGAATGGAGCTCATTGATAATTAGATTCAAACGAGAATACATATCACGAACAAGCTCATCATCATTTATTTTAAAGGAATCATAATTTTGTTTAGCTAGACAATATTTTTGCTCACGGACATTAGTTGTGCCGTCATGGAGCTTTTGAAGTTTTAACCAAATTTCATGTGCCATATTTAAAGGAACACTTGGTTAAACACATCCATGCTAAAAGATTCAAACAAGCATATTTTAGCTCTAGCATTGAAATAAATTTCTTTTTCTTCACTCTTTGTGGGTTTATCGGGATTCTTAATGGGTTTCATCCCGTCACGAGTGACTATTTAAACACCCAAATCTACTGTCTTAAGGTGACAAGCCATTCTAGCTTTATAGTAGGGGAAGTTAGTGTCGTCAAAGTATGGAGGCCTAGAGGTATCTATCCCAACCACTCTAAATAGCATCGGCTCAACGGTAGTGAAGCCAAAGGTCCAAATTGAGCCAACCGGCTCCGATACCATTTGTAAGGGACTGTGACGCCTAAGAGGGGGGGTGAATTAGGCAACTTAAAACTCTAACTCTAAACTATAACCTCTTTTTCTACCCTTAGCAAAACTTATGCAAAAGATAAACTATCTAAATGTGGAACTACGATTTTGCTAGTATGTTGCTATCTCTACCGTAAAAGGAGTTATGCAACCTAGGTTCCAAACCTATCAACTAGCCTATCACTAAGCTAGGAAAGTAAAGCACACACAAAGATTGCAATGTAAATGCGGAAGCTAAAGAGTAAGGTAGAGATATGCAAACTCTTGTCGACGACTTCGGTATTTTTACCGAGGTATCGAGAAGCGCGCAAGCTTCCCCCTAGTCCTCGTTGGAGCCCCTCGCAAGGGCCAAGCTTCCAGTCGGGTAACTCCGTTGATAGCCTCGGGCCTTCCCCACGCACAAGTGGGTCTCCAACGTGCCTTCTGGCAAGCCTCTCCCGGATGCTCCCCGCCATCTTCACTATCAAGCTTCTGGCCGAACCGTCGCGGGCCTTGTTCCCTTCGGTACATGGTGGAGGCCACACCACAAACACGGTTGGTGTGATATCGCAAGACTACAAGCCCCTTCGATGTACAACAATGGTGCACGTAACCACCGAGTGATAAGAGATGTGCAAACCTTACTAAACACTAGGCCTAAACCTAGAGCAAGCACATAAGCGGTGGTCTAATCAACCTAAGCACTTCGCAAAGCACCTACGCTAATCACCTAATGAATCACTAAACACTATGCAAGTGGAGATCACTAAAATGGTGTATCAACACCCTTGGTATGTTTTCTCAGCTCTCCACACTTGAAATGGCCGGTTGGGGAGTCTATTTATAAGCCCCATGAAGAAAATAGTTGTTGGGGGCGAAACCCAGCTTTATTTTACTGACTGGACGCTGTTGTTGTCCTAACCGGACGCATTTGGTCGTCCCGACCGTTGAGCGCGCGCTTAAAGATCGGACATACTGCCGAGTCTGGTCATCATCGACCGAACGCGTCCGGTCGCATTTGCGCCACTCTGGAACCTCTCTGGACTCGATCGGATGCTGTACTTTGTGCGTCTGGTCCTCACTGAGTTGTTGCCGCGATGATGAACAATGAAGTTTGTGCGTCCGGTCACTGCCTTGCTCAGCGTCTGGTCGATGCTGCTGACGCCTACTGTTGCCAAGCAATTGATCGGACACGTCCGGTCCTCATAGGGCAACGTCCAGTCACCTCTGTGGAGCTCGTTTCTTCGCAATCTTGTGTCCGGCTTGGTTCCTATCTTCGTGCTTAGACTTCGTTTGATATCTTGGGTCTTCTCTTATAGTTTTAGGGTCTTACTTATGGTGTTGATCATGCGATCATCATGTCGCCTTTGTCCAAGTCACACCTTGCACCTTAGTGAACTATAAAATAATTACTTGCTAATTCATTAGTCCAATTTGATTATATTGGTCATCAAACACCAAAATACAAAGTAAATGGGCCTATGATCCATTTTCCTTACACACCATGCCACCACTGTTGTAAGCGCGTAACCCATGCGACGGTTTCTGCTAAGGCCTGGCCTCATGGCCTACTGCAGGAGGTGCGGTGTGGCGGGTAGGTACCTCTCTCCTCATGGTCATGAGGTGGTGAGACATGTTGATCTTGTCAATGTCGTCCACTCGTTGATTTTGATCTCTCTTCGTGGGGTGCTCCACCGTGACTCCACCCGAGGTCGGTCGGGGAGACGTGAATGAACATCGCAGGCGGCAAATCCATGGCCAAGTGTGTGAATCCATAGTAGGCGGAGCACTGGAATTTTCAACCATCCTATGAGTCTGTTCGTCCACCACATCGACTGACATTCTCGCTCTGCAGAAGCCAATGGCAAGATCGCATGGCTTAGTTCATCTCCTTCATCTAGATCGTTCTTCAATCTTGTTTCTGTTTTTTTTGTTTTGAGACATTCATTGAGGTAGAGATTTATACGGCTGTCATATGTTTCCTTTTATTTGACAGATTTCTTTCTTCTCTTTTCTTTGCTTCCCTGTTTTTTATGGGTTAGCTTCAATGAGCTTCAATTGGACTCCATATTGAACACCCATCGGATAAAACAAAAACTGAAAAACCGGATAAAACAAAGAAACTCCTCACGGTATATATGTATTAAAATAGAAAACATTATGGGCCCATATATATATATATGCATGATGTGGACGTATGGCTCATGAAATAGAAAAGAAAAGAAATTTGAAAAGGACACGGATGTGGTCGACCAAAACAGGAAAAAGAGCATAGCCGAGGGAGATTTCTATTCATTTTTTTATTTGGATTATAATTCCTATTTAGATTACTTGGGATCGAAGAAATCTAATTGGATTAGGATTCCTATGTATCCAAACTACCTTAGTAGTCCTGCACTGTTATATAATGAGAAGAGCTATATGCGGTTTTCATATTCATGAAATTAGTTAAGGGATGGCCGGACGAAAAAAAATGAGTAGAGAGAAATTTTGCCTCTTTAATATTAGGTACAGATATAAAGTTACACCAACATTAGTAGTATCAACAAATTAGTCTTATTAAATCCACCATGAAATATGTCATACTGTATAGATTAATGTATTTTTATATAAACTTTGTTGAAGTTATAAATTTTTTAAATTGAGATAAAACTAAAACGACATACATTTTGCAAAGAATGGGAACTTGTCATGTTGCAGGCGGGGCGGGCTCTTAACGAGACCCGCACACTCGCCCCGCAAAGTTTCCCTTCGTGGCTGTAGTGGCCCAGCTATAAATTTTTTGTGGCCCAACATCTTTGAACCCGCAAAGCCCGTTGGGCAATAGACAAAGCTCGCAAGAACCAGCAAGACCCGCAACAACTGCATCTCCGGAACCCTACCACCACCTTGTCACAGCCGCTTCAGCACACAACACCGCCGCACCGGACGTGAACCCACCGCACCGCAACGGCCGCCGCACGCTACGACGTGGAGAACGGCGACTATCTCAGATATAGATGAAGCAATGCTACATACAGATCGTAATGGATTCATATAGAGAAAAGATTCCATCACCAACTCTGCTCTACTATCTCTGATTGGTTTGCCACTCAAGTACAAATTTACTTTGCCCAAAGTAAACGCAACTCGAAATTGTTTGGATCGATGGATGGACGATGAACGGTTTCTCACGTTGATCAGAGCACCTTGTTTCCCGCAGGCTGCAGAAGCTGGGGGCACTTGTATGGGACAAAGTTGTGCAGGAGCACCAAGGATGGAGGCTCCTCACCTGCATCTGGCTGCACGCCGGTGTTGCCCACCTTCTAGCAAACATGATCAATTGATCAGCCTCGTGCTCATCGGACTCAGACTTGAGCAACAGTTTGGATACGGTATGCACAGCTGTAGGAACTTAACACCGCCCGGCTTGAGTAGAACTATGTCTGATCTGGATCTGCATTCCCGTTGCCTTACAGTGAGAATTGGCATCATCTACCTTGTTTCTGGTGTTGGAGGCAGCGTGCTCTCATCTCTACCATCTCTGTCGGCGCTTCTGGAGCTCTGTTCGGACTCCTTGGTGCCATGCTGTCCGAGCTCTTCACCAACTGGACCGTTTACTCTGTTTCGATCTTCAATACATAGACACTGTACTGTACGTCTTGCGGGTCTTGCGGGTTTTGTATACAATTTTGTTGTATCCGCGGAACACTTGTCCGCAAGATCTGCAGCTTTGTGGCAAGCCGCAAGCCCGCTAATAAACTTTGCGGCAAGCGAGGCGGGTTAGCGACCGGCCGCGAACGAGACCGCCTGCAAGTTGAGGAACTTGTCTAAGTACACATAGTATTTTAATGTTCATAGTACTACTACTTTAGAAAGTTTACACACCCTACTAAAAACATCTGTAAGAGCCTTTCTAAATCTCACTCTCTAAATCATCATTCGAAGAATCATTTGCATAAAAATCACTTTCTATATCTTTTCATTCTCCAACAGTTTATCTTATCTCGTACGCACTCTAGAGAGCCATTCTCGTCTTCTATTTTTGACAAGCGAAAAATTCAGAATAGAAGATGACTATATTTGGATGACCATATACAGAAAATGTTGGAAGGTGATTTTTCACCAAAATCTCTATTCCTAACATTTAGGAAAGATACTAAGAATTTTTTGAAGATGCTGTAAAGTAGTAGTTCCAAATGCGCCCTATATTTGCTCGTTTACTAGCTTCTTACATTTTCTCCTTGTATTTGAGTTTTGAGATATATACACATACTCTCTCCATATCGTAATTAGAAGTCGTTTAGGACATAAGTGTGATTACCGAGGAGTCATTAATTAGAGGGTATTTTTCCCGATCTGCCCCTATTAAATACGTCTGCGGGTGCATTGTATATGAGAACGAATCAGAGTTGGAGTGGCTAGCGTAGTGCTGTTAGTGCCCCAAGGTCCTAGGTTCGATTTCTGGTGGGCGCACATATTTTTGGATTTCGCTATTTTGCATGGCGATTTTACATGCTACTGTGCGGAACGAGTCCGCCGTGCGCGCTCGCGCCTGGGCGCGCGTTTGCTTCCAGTTTTGGCGCGGTACCATCGAGTTTGGGCGCTCGTGCCATTCAATTTTTCATTTTTTCGGCCTGGCGCTCGTGCATGCGACGTTTGGGATACGTGCAGACAGCTTAATAAAGCGCCGCAGTCCTTCAGTTCATTCACGCCACATCTATTCTTCATGCCACTTTGTTTGAGTAGTACTGAGCCATATCTTTAGCTTAGCACGGCTGATTTGTGGACTGGGTTCGATCTGAACGAGCCCGACGCTGAAGATGCCGCCGTCGCCGCTGCGTTCGACCTCGACGAGCACGAAGATGGTGATGGCAACACTGCGTTTCATCTCGACGAGCCTCAAGATGACGCCGCCGCCGCTGCGTTCAACCTCGACGAGCACGACGCCGCTGCGTTCGATCTCAACATGCCTCCGATGGAGGATCAGAATAACAATGGTAATGGTCTTTCCTTTTATGATATGCACAGCAGCCATGCAAAGTTACTCCGTGCCTATTAGACAGGGTTTGATTTGAACTACAATCGGAGTTGTTTTAACAGATCATGCTACCGGAACTAATGAACGTGCTAGTTTTAACAGAACATGCTGCTGTGGAGAACCCCACCGTGGAAGAACAAGTTCAACGACCTCACCAAAGGAAAGAAATGTCTGAACACCTCTGAAAACAAGTTTATCAAGCTTTGTTGGCTATGAGCAACAATGGGAAACTAGGCAAGAATGACACTGCAGCTGTTGCCGAGCAATTTGGGCTTAATATTCGGTCAGTTCAGAGGGTATGGCGGAGAGCTAAAATACAACTTGCAAACTCAGTTCCGGTTGTGGTTTCTAGTCTAAAGAAGGGTAGAGTAGGCCGTAAGCACATCCCTGTTGATTTAGAAGCATTGAGAAAC